>WURS02047574.1:0-11072 GCA_011762765.2 Rhinocypha anisoptera | reverse complement strand
GGGAAGAGGAGAGAGAGAGTCTTAGCATGCCTGCGCATTCCTCAAGCACCCCCTCCCTCTCGCTCACACCGCACAGCAACGCGGCAATTATCCTGGACTGCCTAAAATGCTGCCCTCCCTCCGCCCCCCCCACCCTAACTCCATCCCCTCTGTGTTTTCGTCCGCCTGCACTTTCTCCTTGTGATCGCCTAGCAATCATTACCCAGTCGAATGCGCGGAGTCTAGTGCGAGGAGTCATCTCTTTTTTACGTTTCCAGTTTCCATTTCCCCGCGGGAAGGCGTGTGGTGCAATCGGGGGACAGATAACACGCCTCTATTTTCTGAATCTCGGCGATAGTATTTTTTATTAAAGCTCTAGAGGGGAAGGGGACGAAAGAGGAATTCGGCGGAGAATACGTAGTGCGCTGCGGGCATTAAGTGTTTTGTCGCTAGTCTTTTTTACTCGTTCGTATGGGATCTGCTAGTTTACCATATTCCTGAAATTCAACGTGCATTGGAAATTACTACTGAACTATTGCAGGAGGATGGGAGTTCTCGTGTTTCCCACCGGGTCCACTGGTTTGTTACCACCTACGTTTCGATGGCTAAGTCCGTCAAGGTGAGTGAAGCGTTGGACACATATGGTAATACTACATAGCAATCGAAACGTAGGCGGTAATAAACCAGTGGACCCGAGAAACCCTTGAATGCTTCCTACAATCACTTCGCCAGGAAAACCAGAAACCCTTCACTACTCAACTTCTTTTGATACCTCACCCATTTTTAAGCATTATTTTATTTTATCATACTAATATTGAAATAAATTTAATGGAAGATTTAAACAAACTACATTTAACTAATAAAACATTACTTGTTTTTCGTATAAATAATATAGTTTTACTCGCTACTCATTTTTAAACGATTATTTAAACGTAATTTCATTTGTATAGGAGTTCATACTCTGTCTCAGTGTGTACCAAGGGAAGAACATTCATTACTGTGGTGCATTCGATACACTGGTCTTTTGAGATCATCCACGACTGGACTGCTTATCAATCTTCCTCGGGAGACAAAGGCCGTCGCTTGGTACACTTTCTCTTTCCATTGGATCAAAATGATGCTACGATCATTTTCTCCTTCGTTTTACGATCCCTGATGTTGATACACTCTCTGGTCCAGTCACTGTTACATGATGGGTTTTTATGGCACGCACACCCCCTCCCCCCACGGTAGAAGGAGCCAAAGATAACTCGGCCGCTCCATAGACGGAAAGTGTGAGCTCCACCCTTGAATAGGAGGGAGATGAATGACAGCGAAGTGGTGAAAATGAAAACGTTGGCCGTCCAGATATCTAACACACACACAATGAAATCTGAAGGTGAAGGAAGGCGCGGCCCCATCATTAGTGGTGACGGTGAGAGGCTTTGATTTCGGAGAGAGGATTTGGAATCGGCCCTTCTCCGGCGATGCTACCATCCGTGGCTGGACCGCTCGGGGCTCATCTTCCCCCCCCCCCTCCCCCGGACTACTCGGCCATCGTCAGGCGTGGGTGGAGCGAATGGACTGATGCGCCTTGCACGAATCCATCAAAGGCGTTCGTTCTCCGAATCTATCGTATCTTGGCGGAGCTCATTGAAGGCGTAGCCGTTTCCAGGCCCTATGCTGTCCTTCAGGACAGGCGTACGTGTTTGGTGGTGGTTGTTGGGGGAGAGGGGAGGGAGGGGGGGGGGGCAGAATGGCGAAACAGGTAGGGTTGGAATGCCATTGACAGTGTGGCGAAATTAAAGGGAATGAATCTGAGCCTCGGTGTCTATCTTACTGCCGCAATAGAAGAAACAGCTATGCGATTTAGGTCGTCATCTCATTTTTACTCTTCAAGTAAATGTTTTATATGAAGGTATAACAATTATTTGAAGACAAAAACTCCTAACAGAGTACCTCTCTGCACGTAATTAATTTATTATATTTTATTATGAGTTTTCGCTAGCAGTATGCAATCGAGAACGTCAGCTTGGGAATCATACTTGGGATGATTTTAAAATGCTGTCAATATTTTTATGACAATGCCTCGTTTGAAATTTTAGTTATATGCTATAGCATGTCTGCTGTAATGCAACATTTATTTAGGAATATTACCGTGTCAAAACTTTTATGAAACCATGCAACACGTGGTTATTAGTTTACGTTATTGGTAAATGAATGGTTAGGGAATATAGTACTTATGCTCAGACGCATAATCAAGTTTAACGATAATATTTTGGAATGAATTCCAAACCAAATTAAAATTGAATTTCAATTGTCCTAATTCAGCATTAACTATGGTGAACCTAGTATCCTCCTTACTTTGACATTAGTGATTGCAAAGAATTAATTTTCATTTCACAGTAAATTTTAATTTATACAATAACTTTTGAGCAGTTTCAAAGCTACAATGAATATACAGTTATTCAGTTCACTAGGCTAACGAATTACAAATTTTCTAGTCCAACTCTCCTGGGATTATTACTATCACTAGAAAGTATCTGCATGTTTTTCTACTATTGTGGAAAAAAATTTTCTAATTAAATTTTTTGATGGATGGGATGCTGCTACATTTTAAGGATTTTTTGCCCTCTTATTAAAAAAAAATACAGATCAACAGTGAAGAAATTGTTTACATGATGTCAGTTATGCGATAGTAAGGAATTTTAATTTTAGCAAAAGAAATTGTTTCAGTTTATTTTGGATACATGATGACCATAAAGTAAAGTCTGAATTTTTCATTGTCATATCAGTCATAGATTCATAAGTATTACGGATTTCCTTCTTGCTATAATACGGACATGAAAGCCATTTCGACATAGGAAAATCGTATTTCTCGATCTATTCTTCATTCGTTATATAAAGAATAGACGTGACACGACTATATTACACAGAGTTCCTGCTTCCCTGTGTACTCTAGTCCCGAAAAATTCACTCTAGTTTTTTGAAAATTTGAAATTCAATGCTAAATATTTCATTAATAGTGAATGTTTCAAACCACACCACTACTTTTCCGTTATGAAATGGAAAACATCCTCCAATTTTTTTCGAATATTCTTTTTCTAAAGTCCATTTTAAATCAGACGCAATTAAGGTAGCTGGCTGATAATCTTCGTAAAATGATCACATATGATTTACAGAATTTCTTCACGGCATTTGTGCGTAAAAAAACGAAAAAAACATTAAAACGAAGCGTCATTAATCAAACAGAATAAGGAAAAAGAACATGGTTTCTATATGTTTTCTTTTACTTGTATATATATATATTTTTTTTTTGTTTTCCTTTTTGATTTTCCCATGCGTGCAAATTTCCTCGAGGTATCGACTGCACCGTGAAAAATTTCGGAGACCTCCGAAGAGGTTATTGTACCCAGCAGGAAACGTTTACTCATGTTACCAGAATTATTAAAAAAAAATTTTATGGTGATTATTAAACTGTATTTTTTGGCCTGATGTTTGTTTTCATGCGGCTCCCCCATGACGGATCATGTAGCCCTTTTATCGACCTTTCTATGTATTTATTCATTTGGTTGGAAGCCTAAAGAGGCAACGAGTTTAATTCATCGAGCGAATGAATTAGGCCCATTACTGCCACTCAATTTAAATTCATATCTAACCAATTTGTAAGACCAGCCCTACAGTTTCCTGAAAAAATCTTATCGACGAATTTTAACCCGGTGTACAATTTATGCGAAAAACTGCCAGTTACGTTAGCAGTAGAGGTATTAAAATAAGGTGAGCAGGGTAATATTTTCTTCCCCCGTGAAGGCAGTGCAGAAAATTGGAGTCTTGATAAATATTCACATAAATTATACGCATCAGGTCCGTACATTGCTGAATTAAATTAGCACAATATTCCGATGATCCCGGAGGAGACATTTTGCGATATCTTTCGCTGTGCTCAGAACTACAGAGGTGAGATTCTGACGCCACTTCTTTTCACCGCCTCTATTTATATATATATATATATATGCCTATATTCTGACCTTGAACTTTCTCCACACGTCGATGAATCTTCTTTGGCGTAATTCAAGTCGGCTTCTCTCGTCTCGTATAACTTGAGGCTTTGTAAAAGCATTGACAGCGCAATGAGAAATGTTGTAGAACTGGATGCGAGGCGACAACGAGAGAGGGGGAGAGAGATGGAGGACTCCGAGAGACCAGCCAGTGCTCTCTCTCTCCCACCTCCGTGATTCGTCTCGCTTCTCCAAGCAATGAACTCATCGCTTTCTGGACACTTGTCTGTAGAGTCTTTGTCCCGTGTTGGGATGTAAGAAGGGAGCGAGGCTGGACACGAGGTGGTGATGGGCAAGGATAAATTCGCCGCAAGACAAAGAAAGAAAAAATACTGGGAAGTCAGCGAAAAGTTTAAGTCGATGGTTCCAGACACCGAAATGTCCACAAAATGGTGTCCAAAAACCGGATGGGCGTAATTTCATTGGCGCTTAGAATTTGAAAATGTACTTTGTTTACGACAAAGATTTGTCAACCATTTGAATAAGGGTTCTCAATGTATCCATATCATGTGGGTTTAAAGTATTTCTTTTTCTTATTCCATGCAGTGTCTGTCGTGAAGGCATATATTATATATATATATGTTTTCCCTTGAAACTACTGATTTATGAAATTGTAACATCTAATGTAATAATAAAATAACGTAAGGATAGAACTAATGTGCAGGATGAAAAATTTTGTGCTGGTCCTCCGAATTTTTTGGGGGTTGTGGTCCTCATTATTCTCGCTTTTTTGGCCTCCCTCTGCATTTGACGTTTGGTTCGGTTGCCTGATTTTGATGGTGGTTTCCCAAGGAATGCTTATGGCATCCTTAGATCCGGATTTGTGGCGCGTCCTTCCCCATAGCATAGCAAGGAGAGAACGATTTGATTGGTAGAACTTAGCGCATGTGGCGGGCTCTACTTAAGTGCCATCCGATCCATCCAATTCAACTGATTGGCCGGTTCTTTCTGCTGCATTTTATGAGCAGATAATTCTCTCCCAGTGTTGAGAACATAGCCGTCCCCCCCAGTTTCGTAATTTTCGGCCCTTTTTTTATTATTTCTGTCTCCTCACGGACGACCCATGGACGTTTGACGGCTCCCAGTCCAGTTCCTGACGCTTTCCCAACCTTCTGGTCGGATTTTAACCGAAGAGAGCGGCGGACGGGGAAGCAAAGGGAAATTTTTTCTCTCCTTTGACCATTCCTCTCGCTCCCGTGTAATGCATTGGATTGACCTTCTCGTCTGACTAATTTGGTATTTTCCACGTGTACGTATCAACCTGAACCCGTAACGAAGAATTTGGGAGAAAACTCGTTTTTTCTCGTTTGAACAGGTGCTCGCCCGCCATTTTTATGGGGCAGGGGACTATTTCGCTCTGGAAATTTTTGTGATTCCCACCGTGGTCCCAGCGACATATGGCGGAGCCGCGTATGCCTCTCTGACATTTATGGAGGAGATTTGTCTTTTGCGTTCGCTTTCCTCTTGTCTCTTACTAAGATGGGAAGACGGAAAAGGTCAGTCCGAAGCAGCTCAAGGAAGCGCGAGAAAAGGGACAAGGGAGAAAAAAATTGTCGTATCTCTTCTCTGCGTCTTAGCGAATTTTTGTGGGAATCTGGACAGTGGTTGAAATTAGGATAAGCGAAAGTGGTCGGCGTTGCGAATCGTGTAATAATTCGCATCGCCGCTTTCGAGTCGAAGACAGCAACTGAATGACTGTCGTAGAATGCAGAAAATGACAAAACGAAAAGCCGAACTGAACCGAGGCATATCTTCAGACTATGCACTTTAAATGAATACTCGTATGTTTTCTAAAATGCACGAGTCTCGTGTTCTAAGGAAACGGATTGTTAAAAAAATTTAATCCTGCTCTCAGAATTATTCATTTGAAAGTGGTGTAGAATTTTTATGATTATTATTTATGCTAAGCGAATTATATTGAAAAACTTAACACTTAAAATGCAAATGTCACCAGAAATAGGTACCATAGAAATTTCATGTTCCAACAAAGCTAAACAAATAATCTATTTGCACGGTCACTTGTAATTACCCCATATCATATCGGGTAATTAAATGACCGAAAATACATGTAATCACATTAAACGTATCTCGATAAATGATGAAAATATATGAGAAAGGAAGTGAAGTTGATCGACTGCAAGCGTTTCTCTCTGTATTTCCAATATGTTGATGTTCTGCAACCGTATTTGCGCGGCAAGATTTTATACTCCTGATTCCCAGAGAGAGCCCAGACGCCGCACTAATGGCTTTGACTAATGAGTTTGCTATTCCACCGTCAAATGTCAAACTTTGAGTTTCCAACATCCACATTATTAACTGGGCAATCAACCCCTCCGCCCTTTTGCTTGCATCTGGTAAAACAAATACGATATTATATGCAGCTATTTGTGGGCGCTTCAAATACGGCGATATTTGGTGTTCTCATTATCGCTGAGCGTATTTAATTAACCGACAAATTGCATCTATTCCACAGAAACATCACTCGTCCATAACACGCCTGCATATGGTTTTTAGTTTCTACGAACATTGTCTTTAGTCTTCGTCTTTCTACTAAGTATAACTATTCCCATGCATTTTGTCATCTTTTAAAAATGAATTGTGCTTTTCTGTGATTGTTTGAAAATGTAGGGTAAAGCTAAATTTTCTGGATTTGTGGAGGAAAATATACGATTTCTATTCCGAGAAAAGCTAAAAATTTACGAAATAATGTCCGATACATAGGAGATGTAAATGCTATCCAGCAAAATTGCTAATTTCAAATGTCATAAACTCACAATTTCAGATTTCACAATAGCACTCAGATACCTGAGAGAAGCAACGTGGTTTTAGCTTAGTTTAAGTTTTTTTCGTAAAATTCTATATCGGATTTTACGATTTCGAAAGGGGTTATATGCCGTCGTGACATGACTTATCAAACGCAATTTTATCAAAATAGCAAACTATTCTCGTGGTGAATTAACTTCCCGAGCCCTCGGTTTATTAAGAGAGCGTGGACAATGATTGAATTCATGGGGTTACGTTGTTACGTTTCCCGTGAGAAAGGAAACCGCAAAAACATGTTCACTTATACGTATGCGCATTAGAGATGGGCGTTTCCGATTCGATTCAATCCGAAATCGATTATTTTAATACAATTTACGATTATTTTGAATTGATTATTGTGAACCGATTCGATTCAGTTACAATTTCGATTCAGTTGCCATTAAGCTACGATTCCGATTCTGTTACGTTCCGATTCAGTTAGAATTCTGATTCATTTACGATTCCATTTCGGTTACGATTTTTATTCAGTTACGATTCCGATTTGAATATGATTAATCTTCAAATTTTGGCCGCCAGGTGGCAGTAGGGATACGATTGGCTAAAATTGTTATTAATATGGAAGGAGCTGTTTCATAAAGTTTCATAACTGAAAGGTAATTAAGTACTTTAAGAAATTGTGATTCATATTTCTCAAACTAGTGTTTCTTACAGAGAGAGAGAGAGAGATAAAAGAAACTTAACACCATTTTAGCGAGAAAAACATTTTGAGGTTCAGCTTAGTGGAACATTATCAAATTTAGCTATATTTTCGCAGCAAAAATAAATTTTTGAATTACCTCGTGCATTCAATTGTATTAAATGCGGTATTAAAATTCATAAATATTTCAAAAGGTTATACTTTTTATTTACTTTGTCCCTTCTTGATTTTATAATAATAAAATTCTGGTAGAACACCACGAAGTAAAACCTGAGCTTGTTCCTTTCTCCTTTATTAGTTTAAAATTAGAAGTTGCATGAAAAACAGGAAATGGTGCTTCTTTACGACGCGATGATTGAAGTGGACAGCAAACTCCGGCAGACGTCTGAACTGGGAGTGGAAATGATATTTAATTTGGGGGCCTTTACAATGCAAATAATACTTACTTGCCGAAAATCATCTCATGGAGCGTACCAGCGTTCCCCTAAGTACTTTTGCATAACTTTCCAGGTGATAAGAGATTTAAGAGGCGTCGTGTCATGGATTCAAGACGTAGATCAAGGGCGTCTGAACCAGAAACCAGGCACGTCGGCGTGGAAACAACCGACGGGTGCCCAATTCATTCGCGGTTTTCGTAAAGAGACCTTGGGAGGAGAAAAGAGCTCTTTCTTCTTCTTGATTTGAACAAACACGGACATCATCACTACCTTTTGCCAAGAATGGGACGAATGATTTAACGACGGAGAAATGTGACGCCTATGGAAGGCCTTCCCTTCTTCTTCTCGTGGCCATCCTTGGCATTGAATACGTCGGATTGTGGTGGTCTGGTGTTACGAAAGTTTTTATTTGAGCAAATAATTAACATGTTATCCACGACTTAAGATCCTCTCCGCACGAATGAGCGGAAAACTAATTGCACAAATGCCTTCCGGAAGAGTAAAATTGTGATCGAACTTAGTTTTCTTATTTTTTTTTGAGATCACCCAACAGTTCCTTTATAAATCGACTCGTGTGGTACACGACCGGGTTAGCCTAGTGGGTAGCGTACTCGCCGGCTAACCCAAAGGTTGCGGGTTCGAATCCCGGCCAGGGCTTGAATGTCGTGTTTGTCCAGATGGTTTTTTTCTATGATACTAAGTGGTGCGAAATAACCTTAGCCATCGAAGCACCCTATAAATAAAAATACTACTACTACTCGTGTGGTACACGCTTGTAATAATTTCAGTTGTAAGGAAAGCTATTTCCTCGAACGAGTTATATGAGCACGAGATGTTACTAGGTACGTTCTATATATTCCACTTAGGATTTCTTATTTAGATATAGTTAGCACCTAATTTATAAGTCTACTCTCGGTGAGACTGGATTTATTTTCGTTGAAACAGGTTGCGGTGTGCACCTGATGATGAAACTTGTACGTCAAAGCTGGTCGTAACTTGAGAAAATGGTTCGATGGTATACTACGTAGTGTTATGAGTGTTTATTGTTATTTTTTTTCATTATTGTTGGTAAAAATGTGGAAAAACATAAATTTCGTCAGATATACATACTATTTGTATCAAAGATTTTCACGTGGGTAAACATATGTTTCACCCACGACGTATTTTTATCCAGCCGTACGTTAAGAGGAAATGTGTTCTCGTTCGCCGCAGTTGCTGCCTTCAGCATGAGTTTGAACTTACGCTGCCGCACGCTCCAACACGGTTTACTTTGATTAGCACCCCTTGCTCATACGTATAACCTGATATTCCACCCACCGTTCAGTGCGATCGATACAGCGACGCCTGCAAGCACATTCACTGTGCGGGGTGGAAGAATTCCATTTAATAAAACCCTTCATGGTGGTGAACTTGTTTCTGTACAAGCAAACCGTTATTGAACTTTTAATCAACTTCAGGGATTATTAATTAGGGACTATTGTAATAAATTTAATGAACTCGAAAAAAATCCTTGAAAATTATGTAAAATTTCATTTAATTTTATGATTTTTGAATTCATATTCCTCCCTAGACTTCAGCGGGAATAAGTAGAAGCAAAGGGAGGAAAGAATTTGTCGCAATCCCCATTAAATTATAGGTAGGTGCACGAAACTACTTAGTGTAATTCAACAAGTCGTATTTTAACGTAAGTTAAAATGTAGAAGTTTATTGCGCACGGTTGGTAAACAAATTTTTCATTGATATCACCACCTTTTGAGACTACCGCACAACTTTATCTCCTATTTCGTAAATAATTAAAGTCATATCTGCGTTTTAAAATTTTAAATTGCGTTGTTCCTTCCAAATAACAGATTTGAAACAGAATAAGTTTATTGTGGAGGCCGTCACCTTGTGGAAATCCATGATAGATTGATGGTTTTTAAAAATAACTTTTATAATTCCTATAAGAATTATAAAAGTTATTTTTAAAAACCATCAGAATAAGTTTATTTTATTAAGGCGAAATATTTCACGCAAAAATATATTTATATTATTTTATACACAAATCTGGAAATTAAAGTATGTAGTGATTTGTAGTGATTAATTTTAAATTATCACATTGATTAAATAAATCAACAACATTCTGCCATTTTAAGTCATTTTACTTTTCATCAAATGCAAGTGACTTTTAGCCGTATAGGGATGAAATTAATTAAGAAATGTATTTTGTGTATTTTGATAAAAATTATCAATTTACTTTTATGATTATTTTCATTGTTTTTTAGATGATTAATATATGACATCCTTTTAGGCCTAATAAATACATGTCGTTACCTCATGACCAACGAATCAGGATAGCTTTCCCTTTCGTAGAACTATTTTTGAAACGAACAATTTTAGATTATATTTAACTTCTAGAGAAAGTAGATTCATTCTCCATTATTTAAAAGTAGTTTAATGGAACGGTGAAAAAACTATTCCCAAATCAAATGATGCAGCCAAGTAAAAATGAAGTTGAAAATTGGAAAACTTGGAAGTTTAGTACAAAAAAGTAAGTTTGTGAAAAGGGAAAGGAAGAGTAGCACGGAATCTGGCACGGATATACTGCAAAGAGCCACTCCAAGTATTGTGAAGTGTAATGGAAATTTAGAACGGTGCATGGGGAAAAAAAGGAACGCAAGGTCTATGCCGAATAAAAATATTGTTGTGGCTTAATCTTGTATATAATTCTGATAAAATATGCGGGTGAATCAGAAGAGAAAATAAAAGAAATCAGCCTGATTGATAAAGACAAGAATTCAAGGTCACATATATTTTGATGAGACAGGAAACAGTGCATATATAAAACCTAAACTGAAATTCGTTGATCGAGACGGGTGTTCGAGAATGTACCGTGTAAGAATATTGAGCGGAAAAAAAAGGAGTGAGTTATGAACAGTTGAGAAAAGGGAGTGGCAAAAATTATGCTAAGTGGAAATGATTGTTGGGCAATCTCGGTAGGAAAAACCTGGGCGCAAGAGCTAACAGGTCGGGGGGGGAAAATGTATGAGGATGATGCCCAGGGGGGGGGGGGGAAAGGGGGATGAGACGTGGCAAGGGGGGGGGGGGGGCGGGGCAGGCAGGCGCACATGGTCAGAGAGGGAGGGAAGAGATCGGAAGAGCGGCGGGTAGGGAAAGAGA
>WURS02047545.1:0-11073 GCA_011762765.2 Rhinocypha anisoptera | reverse complement strand
AAATGAGTTTTTCCAAGGTGTCCCAATGTTGACGAACGGGTTTGGTAGATTTACTACCGCCGAAACCCATTGGCTGCCAATCTGTTTTCTCGGTGATATCCCCTCCGCTTGTTTACTTACCGATGGCCACGCGTGTATCGTCTCGAGCGTTGGGAAAATGCGTCCCTCATCCTCGGGATATCCGTATCATAGTGAGAGCTATTAACAACCTCCTTCCTCTTAGAGCTTAAAATTGCCTCGAAGGCCTCATTTTTGCTTGGCCTCAAAACCAAATGCTTCCAGCGTAAGTATGTCGTTTCCAGTTGAATTCTTTGGGCGTATTCCGCACTGATATTTTTGCAAACAAAAGGAATTTATAAATGCCTCTCTTGAAAATATGTCTAAAGGTTTATAAAAAACATAATGATATTTACACATTTCTCAACAACTAAACTAACCACTTATGATAATCACCCATGCATTTTATGCACGTGATTCAATAAATAAATCTTAGGTTTGAATCCATTTGATTCATATGTCAAATACAAATTCCGCTTATTAAGTGATAATTTGAGACTCAAATCTATTTCTTCAGGAGTCACCGTTTTACCTCGTCCAATAATTGTTAGTCGTCATTCTCCCTGAGAATTTTATGAGAACCCAAAATTACCTTAATCCATCCTTATTATAAGTCAAAGAGTGACGAAATGATTTGGTTGCTGGAATTTAATTTCAATAATTGTTGTTACCGTGATAAGGTTAATTATTATCATGTAATATCCTAGATATTGATTATTAAAGGTGCATCACACCTGATAGTTGTGATCGAATCGGTTCGGCAATGTTTTATTTTACAAATTAATATATGAAACATTAGCATTTAAAGGTATGATAATTGTATGTACACTAAATATTTCAATTGATAGTTCAATCTAAGCCTAGCATAGAAATACATCATCTTGGTCGTTTCTGTCCTAAATATTCTCTTTTTTACCTCTTCCTTTCCTCTCTCTCACTTTCCATTATTTCTCCTGCGGCCTCTTTCATATATTCATTCTTTCACTCATATCCATCTGAACAATGTAATCGTGGTTGAAGGATAAAGGTGAGTGAGATTCGAGAGTTAGATGCAAAGGGGGCTCTCAAGTGGCTACTCAACTACACTTAGAAATAGGAAAAGGCTAAGAGTGGCTTCCTTGAATCGTGTGATGAATGGATTGAAGGGACTGAGGAGAACCCGTAAATGGTATTTATAGCAGGGGTGAACCCCTCCCTTGACGAAGATCAAGTGTCGACGTAAGACATTCTCGTCAAAACGGAGAGTGCATTACAAATGTTGGGCAAGGAAGCCACCGAGGATATGAAATGTGAGACGATGAAGCGGCTGTCACTACGTGGCCAAATCTACATAACGTCCTTTTTACCCGAGTCGAGGGCATTTGTTAGGACCCAAGAGTTTTAACGTGAGAGAAATTGAGAGGTCGAGAGATGATACGCAGGTATTTGAAATAAAAAGGATGAGAAATGTGCAATGCTAATAAATAGTAACGACAAATTCCCAATGTTTATAATATAATATATTCCATGGTAAATCAGGTGTGTAACTTTGGGTGCAGAGAATCCTAACCATTTTTTGTTATAACAACCAAAAAAATGCCAGTCACCTTTTCTAGAGTAAGAAATCTATGGGGTTTTGCCTAAGATAGCCAACAACTTTTAAAAATCGATCCCAAATATGATTTTTGAAACTAAATAAAATACAATGGGTAAAGCAAAATGGCGTTGCAGATAGATACTCTGCTGCGCGATAAATTTTAAAATAAAGCCGGTATGAAACGCATATGGAGTGAATCGTTGAAATCATCCTGCTACGAATTTGAGTCCTGTAAGTGATGTCAAGTAGGTATACGAAATTTCATGGGACTCTAATTAAAATTTATATCCTGATGAGTATAGAGAGCTGCAGCAAAATTATACAAGAAATATTGTATTTTACTGCAGCACCTTTGAAAACCATAATGATTCGAACAATTTTCGTGCACTACAAAATGAAATAAAATGTTAATCTTTAATTTTTATTAAGAAAAAGAAACTAAACTTATCAAAAACTAGGATAGAAGATGATGTAAGTAAGCAATGAGAAGTTATAATCATGCCTTGATTTGTAGAAGTTATACTGGCAGGGAAGAAAAAATCCAAATGGTGATTTAGACTAAATGAAAAAGGCAATTAGGTCAAAAGAATGAATAATATAGTCAATATCACGATTAGTCAAACAAATAGAAGTTAATTCCTCATTTGCTAAATTCAAATACGTACAATTTAATTTTATTATCTGTTTTCTGACTTCGTAAAACGTGGAAACGTTATTGATTTAGAACATTTCGGGTAAAATATTAAACTGTTATTATAAAAATACGAAGCGAAACGCAAGTAAACGGAATAGTTTTGAAATCTCGATAGCAAAAATGATAGCCGTAAAATTGCGCGCTATTCAAATTTGAGTCAGTCATTATCAACATTGGATATCTGTATTTAAATACTTTATAACTATATATTTCAAAGCGTTGATTTGCAATATTTACACACTAATTCGTATAACATTTATAAACTCTGAAGCTCTTCATCAACGACACTAAAAGTATAAAAATGGAAATTGGATTCTTGTCGGGGTGGAAAAGATGGATTATATTTAATGACTGCTCCAAAATGGTAAAAGAACTTATTGCTGAGTCACTGGCGCTGTCGTAATCAAACATGGGCTGTTGAAATTGGAAGTTGAAGAGAGATTTACATATTCTCCACTAGCTTACTCGTAGGTTACCATGTGATTTATTCAGTTAAACTTCCCCTATGACAGACACTATGCTCCTCATGAATTTAGCACTTCACTCTACGTGTGGCGATTGCAAAGGCTGGGAAATCGAGTCTATGCAAAACGTTGAATCTTCGAATCTGGCATGGGATTTGAGCAAGAGCATTTCACTGACCATGTCCTAATATTTGATCCAAAAACAATAGAAAATTAAGCGATTTATAAGTTTTAATATTATATTTTCACGGTAAGAGACGAACATTTTTTCCTTTCTCTTTGAATAATAATGCACTTTTTAGCTATTCCGGAGACTTCTTTTAATGATGAATACAGGTGAAAGCATGAATAAAATTTTCATCCAAGTTATCTCTCACATTTTATTCTTGGAAATTTATCTATGATGTTGAATTTTCCATTTTATTTCTTTTGAGATATTATTGGTGGGAGATAACCCCTTGCTAATTTCTCCTCAAACTTCTAGTGGCGAATAATTCGTCTCTAAAACGTCTTCTCCATTCACGTTCAAACAGTGCTTTATTTTTTATATTGAATGGCTCCCTTGTCAAGTTGTTTAAGACGACAGTAATCACAGACTCCCATTAGTCTCATGGCCAAACTTGCTCTATGTTGATGTCACCAAGGCGAGTACTTCTTATATTTTGCGGCCGAGTGCCATGCGAGAAATGCATTAGGAACCAGTCCAAAAATGCACTTATGTGCTCATTCTCTGAAATAGACATGTGTCACAGTTTGTCTCAGCCAAAGTTTTACGTTACTTTCAGTGCCTCTGTTTGAAAACAAGTTTCATTTCGTGGAGGATGTAACAGTATCTGTTTACTTACCAAAACATATAACCCTGTATGAATATGATAACAAGGAGACTTAAACACAGTGATATGAAAAGTGTGACGAGGTAATTAAAAATTATTAGAATTTTAAAAATAATGTTTTTTTATAAGTGATGAATAAGTGGAAACTCGCTAAATGATATATCATTACCTTGAACCAAACAGAAAACTCAGAAAAGACATAAATAAATGTCAAATATATGATATCCGAAAGAAAAATTGTAAAATATGAACTTCTCTGGTGACTACAACAAAACAGGAATAGGATATAATTCTTTTAAAGGGCGTATAGAGCCAAGATGCGTCTATATCATTGCACGTTAAGCTTCATTCGTAATGTTTATAAGTAGAGCGATAAATATTACATTAACCCTTCTATTATAAGTTCTGACACATTTTGTCTAAAAAATATTAAATGGTCGGAAACCGGAAGAAAAAAATCTTTAGGTTTCACGAAGTGTAAAATATTTTATCATTACGTACATATATCATTTTTGGAGAAGAATTTATTGATTATATATATTTTTCTACCAGCATAAGATTCATCATGAAAAATAACCAACAGACATGAAATAAATACCATTGGAGACTAAAATATAACAATGAATATTACTATAAAAGAGGAATAATTGTATTTTAACTGATTACTAAGGTTACTTCAAGGTCCCAAGCAACGATATAAAACTAAAGTAACCTGATTAGAGCTACTTTTTCTGACCCTATAGTGTGATGAAGAAAGTGCAATGGGATTAGCTACATTCAGTGGATGACAGCGTCATCGCCGAAAGAAGCTAATCAATTGTTATTTACAGAAATATGTCAATCAAGCTCCTAACACCACCTGCCACACTGTCTGCCTGGGGTCCAAAGTAAGTATCGTAGATATGTTCAAACAGCATGGTGCATAAAGAATACAGTGTATGAAGTCGGAGATTTATTACAAATATATACTGAATAAGAAGTAAGGTGAAAATTGAAGAAAAGAAAGTGGGGTCTTAACATTTTTACTACCACCTCATCAAACTAATGTTCATATCTACATCTGAAGCTTTATCCAAGAGTTGGAGTACATTGGGCTCTCAAAAACGCATAGAAGTAACTCTTTTCTCTTATAAATTACAAATGAGTTCAAGGAAAATCAAGCCAAAGTATTCATGTCTTTACTATGTGAAACAAAATAGCCTTTTTATTACAAGAAGTTTTGCTGTATTACCCAAAGGGTGAAGTATGTCCTATCCGACAGGAGTAAGACAATTTATTTCAATGTATTGCAGCGACTTACATAAGAGTTTGATCAACAGCTATAAAACCATTGGGTGTTTTGATACTTCTTACATGAGGAATTGCTCTTTTTCTACTTTCTGACTTCGAACGTGGGCAAATGTCAATTATTAAAGTGTTCGAATGAAGGGTATACTTACTGGCGCCAGTGTTTAAAGCGCAAACCTATCTAAATATTACTTCACGATACGACGAAAGTCCTTAGTCTAGATTAAGTATGTACAGGGCGATAATGCCAATTCCCTCCAAACATTTAATTGTGAGTCACGAAAAAAACAATCGAAGAAGAAATTATTGATTTGTTGGCGAAAAAGGATATTTAGCGCGAATGCGGGACTGTACCTGGAAAGCGATTAAGAATCACGCCATGCATGACGAACATGCTAGTATTTAAGAAAGAATTGGTATAAATGGAGAAAGGAAAGAGAAAACAGTATCCCGGTTTATTTTTGGGTATTTTATCTTATATACCGCTTCCATTATAACGTCGATAGTGATTGATTGAAGGTGCTTTTGCCATATTCTCCAGGATTACGTGACTATTATATTTTCTGTAACGTGAACAACTTTTCACTTTTATTAAACGTGAATGTCTTCAAGTTACTGTATGAGTACAGACTACCGACCAGGCACGAAATTGTTCAGGTAAATTGTCACGTCAGAAAAAATATCAAATATGCGACCATTGGTTTACATGATGTTGCTACCGTCGGTGTTCATGAAGCAATTTTTCTGTCCAAATATACAAAATAACGCACACATATCCAATTGAATTGATTTTAAAGTTGTAAATATTTAGGTATGTAAATTACTTAGTTCTGTATAGATTTAGTATAGGAAGGAAAGTGATTAATCAATTTTCAATTATAATTAACTTAAACTTGATCATATACACTTATAGGATCTATTAATATTTCATACTCGCAATGTGTATGCATTAGCGTGCGATTACTTCAAGACAACAAATGCATTTAATGACTGAAAAATTATAAGGAATTATCCGAATAATGTATATCAACTAATATGTATTACATCAATTACAGTGAGAAATGGGACATCATAGATGGCAAATACTTATATCACTAATTGTAAAGAGGGCAAAAATCAATGTTTTCAGTTTTAGTGAAACTGAAAATGAGTAATGTAGAACCTCCTCAAAGAAATTTCACGACACTGAAAAACCTTCAATTTGTTACCTACTCCTACTGCATTCCTATCCAACTTTTCATTACGTAAAAATTTTCACGAGAGGATTGGCTAGGTTTTGACTGCTTGAAATGTTTGCTTGTCCGTATTTGCAAAGCTTAGATTAGATTCTGTTCCCAGAAGTGAAATAAATATTAAAAGGGGATTCTCTTTGACTCAATTCCCAAAATCCGGAATACTATGTCGAATTCGTCAAACAAAACTGCATAAGAAAAATTATTCAGAGGAAACAATAGACTGTAATATGTATCTAGAGTTGTAAGAAATGATTTGCGAAGGAGATAAAGAAACGAGTGACATTTATCTCAAGTTATTTATATCACGCAAGACTGCACACTTTGTGAAATCATAATGCAGACTAATTTGATAAAATAAAGAATGAGTAGATTTTTTCTAATATTTCAGAAAATAACACGGAACATCATGGGAACTATTTAAATATAAGGAAAAATAGATTTAACACTTTAATCAAATACACGATGTATATAACAAATGGAATCTACAATAAATCCAAAAAATCCTTCATGTGGTAAATTTAGGCTCTAATAGTAGTATTTTTGTTTATAGGGTTCTTCGACAGCTATTATCATTTCTCACCCGGTCGGCAAATTTAGGGTATAACTCCTTGAATTTCTGCTGTAGAGATACAAAATTTAAAGAAATAAAAGTAAAATATATTTGATAACATCACTAAATTTAATAAATACGGACTAATCAAAGTAGTATATGGAATTAAACTGATTCCTGATAATCAAAAGATTTTATTCGTGAAGAGTGATATTATAGCTTATCAAGTACTTAATTAGTATATTTACACAAGCAATAATAAATAATCTACTTAGTTTCTTTTATGGAAAAAGTAACCAGTGTATTAATTATATCTTTTCAAAAGAGTAGTATGTTCATTGCGTCCCCAGAAAATTCCGAAACATAAAAATTAGCTGATTTCCACTTAATTAAAAAAAAGCCATTATGAGAAACGTTTGAGCGGTGATGTCTCCAAATTGCTCGGTATCTCATTAACTCAGACCTGACTTAAGAAAATTTCCTATTCTTCAGTAAATATCACTTAACGAGGGGCGTAATAAATGAATAACTAAACGTAAAAAACTATGATTAAAGACTACAATTTGTTGCTCATACTAACCCTCAATCAATCAACCGACACTCTTGATATGCATCGTTTATAGATAGAACTTATTGCATTCAAAAGGTTAAACTACGTCCAAACTCTAAAAATAAAATAGAAACTTTATATATAAAGCAAACACGACCAGTTTGGTGTATCTCCTGTTTCTTCTCAGTTGATAGATATCCATGAAATATGTCTACGCTAGCCAAATTTTCCGAATACAACTGATAGACTCATTCTAAGAGAGTTTAAGTACTTAACGTTAAAACGTTAGGTGTTTTCCAATCAAAATTATATATTTATAAAATCGGAAACGGACTCAATTGAGGGAATGGATTCATTGGCTGTATTATATTTTAGCGATTTTTAAACCCTGCTTGTGAAGTCCACAAGGTTTGTACCCTTAGCTCATCTCTGATTTCCATCAATAAATCAGACAATTTTCAGCTAATCAGTTCAGGGTAAACAAGATAGTAAGTACCACATTTGAAAGATGTTCGTTTAGTGACGTTTAGTAGCCTTTAATGACTCCATATCATCCTTATGTAGCAATTCCTTCGGCAGAGTGAGTTCCAATTTTTTTGTCGCCTCCCATAAACAAACGCTGCTCATTTTGACTTATGCGCAATGCAGACTTGAATGCATTTCGGTCTATCTGATCTACATAGTTTTACGTGATCACCTCGTGTGAGCATGAGAATTGAATGAAATCATGGATTTTTGTCCGAGGGAACTTAAGTTATCATATTTTGTAGTGACTTTCCAGTCGGCAGACGGCTTTGCTTATGTGCTGTTCCAAATGGCCCCTGGAGACCAAGACGCATGCACGGAATCAGCCCACGCACGCAACATGCCCTTCCCTCCGGCTGCAACTCACGGGAAATGCAAAAATAAAAAAAAATGAAAAGGCCATTCATTTTTCTTCCTCACCGCTCATTTCTTGCCTGACTTGCATTCTAAAGATCGCTCGTCGATAAACTTCTGAATGTGTACTTTTTTGCGAAAAAAACGAATGCCGTGTGTTCCAGGGGAAGAAACATTGGGGACAGACGGCTGTGCATACAAACTGACTTCTCTTCTCTGGTAATGGGAATGCATCACACATTTGTTCGATGCTGTTTAAGAAGCTTTAGTACTGACTGTTCTTGGCAGCACAAAAGATTTTAACTTTGAAATGAAACGACAAACGTTAACGTTAAAAACTCAGGAATTTTACTTAGCATGCAGGAATGGACCAATTCGTAAGGGGCCTTAGTTGCATTGAGTAAAAATAATTTAGTTTACGGAATGTGAAGCAAGTATGCTGAGACCTACTGAATTTGCGTGACAACGAACTGTTCCAGACTTTTCACAATTTCAATTGATAAAGTGGATTGTTTTTGTAACTTCATATACTCTTGATGATCATCGCAATTATAAATGTGGTCAACGAGCAAATATAATGCCTGTAGAATGAATAAATTTAAAAAATCTAAGACGGAGCGATAAGCCATACACGACAGCTTTTAAAATACTCTACGGGGATATAAATGAATAAAGATATACATATAAACGAAAAAAGTGTCCATATGCATCTATTCACCAACAAAAGGCAGCGTCTTATCTCAAAAGCTATGACTCAAACATTTTTGCTACTAAAGAATATAACTAATATTAAAAATAACATAACTTGGTAATTAAACTTGACTAAATTTGCGGCTATACCGTATGTTAAAAATAAGGTTTTAACTGTCAAATATTTCTCCGTTCGCGATAGAAATTTATGAATAAGAAGTGTATGACTTGTCATTTAAAAATCTCAGGATTATTTTTTTAACCTTCAGACTACCAAGGGGGTAACGAGATTACCCCAAGTAAAGTTTTTAATCGAATAACCTCTTATTACTTTAGGAAGTTGATAGTAATTGTTCGTTGATTTTATAACATTATTACGCAAAAAAATTGTTACTTAAATTTGTTAAAATTTTACAAATATTATTGAAACAATATATTTTTCTCACCGAAAATTAATGTTCATCATCAAAAATAGATGTAAAAAGAATTACATCAACATTAAATTAAGGGTCTACTGAGTATGGTATACTTTTTATCTAATAAAATAAATGGGGTAACCAAGCTTCCCCCCTTGGTAGTGAAAAGGCGTAAAATACCTTGGATGTCTGAGGGAGATATATGAAAATGATTCCCCTTAATAAATAAAAGGTGTATAACTATAAACATACGAATAAGGAAATCATAAACATAACTCAGAAAAGTCATTAAGTGATGGAATATATAGTTAGCTATTTAACTTGAAAAGAAGGAATCAAATATTGTGTATGTGTGGAACTTACATTTTTTCCACCTACTACATAAGGTTTTAAAATTCAAAACAACTTAAATTACAATTTTTAAATAAATTTCATGAATCAAAAGGTTTTATTCCCAATACGGCGTTCTATATGTTAGTAAGTTTGAAGAAAGGGATGTTATATAAATAGGGGAATAATTAACCATCTAAGAGAAAAGTGTAGCTTAAAAATAATTGGAAAGCAATACAAAGTTTGCCCGAAGAATGTCGTTGAAAAATAAAAAAATCGAGAAAATATGTTAAACTCAACAGATAAATTCTATTACTGAGGGCATGTCAACGCTTTTTATTATATTTTCAATCTGTTTTTAAAAATCTCGCATATTTTTCGAAGGGAGAATTTTGGGATATCTAAAGCTGAAATATTATACATATTGGAAAAATTTTAATGCGAAACATTTTATATTTAAATTCTATAGCTCCAATATAATTCAAGATTCTAAATCATGACACTTTTTTTTAAGAAACGGATCGGGTATTGGGATAATGTGAAGGTGGAATATTAATTATAACTCATGATTTAATATAGAAAAAATGCAGGTTACGCACAAATTAATTGAAAAAGTATGTATTGACGTGCCTAGTCTTACTAACCTGATTCAAACCTACAAGTATTCCTTATGAGTGATGATGAAAGTGGCTCGGTATACTATAATTTACCGTTAAACTTAAAGATCCATAGGAAGATATTGAAATACCTAAAAATGAAAAACTGTAGAGCCTGGCTTCCACGACCAGTTTTCATTTTCGCAGTTGCGCTTACGGCTGAACAATTTTTTCATTTTTTTTAGAGGGCGGTGGACTTCAATTAAGGCACTCAGTCCATCCATGAAATTTTTACATCATGGAATACGTTCTTAGATAATATCGAATTTTAGATTTCATTGCCATGTCATCGCCATGCATCCCTTCAAACTAAATTATTTTGAGCACAAAAACTACTGGGACAGGCCGTGATGGTTCAACTCCATACCGGCTACTACGTCCATAAAATGTTTTTCGTAGTTTTAATTGAGATACTAAATTTTAATCCACTTCAAACGACTTACTTTTATTATGTGACGGAAGAACTAGAATCCTTTAAATAGATTCCCAAAGTCAAAATTGTATTTTTGAGTATGTACGCATGTGTCCGAATCCTAAATACAGAATTTCCAAACGCCAGTGGTAATATTTCGGATATTAAAGTTCTTACCCGTATCGTTCATGTGGAAACGATAGTTACAGTAACGAACACGGCAACACGAGAGAATTTTACACTATTGGTAAGGATTCTACTTGAAGGAATCGATACGGCTTAAATGCGCACGAAGTCTTCCCGCCCCCGACTGCCCCATCCCGATGATGCTGTATCTCAAAGTGAATGAAACACAACAAATCGAATGGGAACCAAGAAAATTGACATGAAGAGGGAGTCAAATGCAGAGAGATACAGTAAGTACTCACGATTTTGTGGTTGAGG
>WURS02047535.1:0-11073 GCA_011762765.2 Rhinocypha anisoptera | reverse complement strand
ATCATACATACATATGTATGATCAGAAGATGACTTTGTAGTCGAAACCCAGGTCATCACAATAAACTATTAATGTGGAATTACCAAGTTGTTTTGCTTTTCATTTATAAGAGAAATAACATTTTTTTTGAACTTTCAAAATTGAAAAACTTTAACATGACATTCTCTGAGATAAGTACCTTTAGCGAAATCAATAAAGAAATATTGAAGATACTGAATATGGGAATGAAAACAATTATTCCTCTCTAAATTATATCCTTTCGGGCGTTACTTTACGGATTTTACCCATAATAAGTGTTAAAAATGACAAAATATTTGTAATTCCACACTTTTATTTTCTTATACCCCTGGGCTCCGACACCAAATTTCCATCCTCAGGTCCGTTGTAATCAAATAAAAACTCCTGTGTAAATAACACTTTTTATAATTTTAACGCTAAATGTTCATTTGTTAGTTACATCATCTATTATTTTGAACACATGGTCAAACACATTAAATCCAATTAGATGTAGATGCTGAATTCTCACTTAAGGGCTCATAAATATCTGACGTAAATGAGCTCTCTCTCAGTTTTTAATCGTAATTATTTTGTTGTAAAAGGTTTTCGTGGTGCAGCACTGCGAAGTAACCATGGTGAACTCCCAATTCTCCAAGCACGTGGCCTGCTTGGAGACCCGGGAAGGGTGTCCCATAACCCCAGGGGCATCGCTCAGCAAAGCATTTTATTTGGTGCCACTGGCTTCCACTAACAAAGACCGCAGAGGAATCGCCCTCGACGGGCATCTCAAGGTAAGCCACAACAGACTTACGAGTCGATATTTATCCTTCGAAAAGTCAAATATCCTATTTCGAAAGTAGAAATGGATTAAAAGATTTCTCGATCAGAACCCTTTAACCGAAGACGTGAATGTGTGCTGGACCTAAAGAAAATGACTATTAGAACACGAGTTGTAAGTGTGCTTGGTCAGAATATAAAGATGACTAAAAAAATTCTCACGTCCCACTATGTTATACTTAAATGAGGAAGAGGAGTCGTGTAATCTGGACAACCTACTCCAACAAAGTGCGCAACAAAAACAGTAATTTATCCTGGTATGACTCCCAACAAAGATGCCACTGTACGTTTATATCTAATCATTTTAAACATGCATGAATTTTAAAAATATTTAAGAAAAATTTTAGTACCGCGTAATTTCAACCGAGGTCGTGTAATGCGGTTCAGCTATCCGTGTAATTTGTACCTAAACACAAAATTTCATTCCATAATAAGAAGACTAGCAAACTAACATGTTCTGTTGATTTTTATGGATCCATTACCTATAAATGATTGACAAACAATTAAGCATCAATAATTTGGTCAGTACATTTCATTTAAAATTCAAAAAGCATATATCAAAATATATTATTTGTAATTTCTGCCTATTAATTACGGTTTATGTCAACTGATGCAAATCATAAATTATTTTGAGAAAAGAACTGTACTATATGAAAGTGCTTTTGAAGTTAATTTGATCTTAATATGATATTCTTCTGTTTCACTTTGAAAAGCATGATTTTAGTATCGAGGTCACAATGTTAATTGTGGAGGAGAAACACTAAGATTATGTTTTCATCTAGAAAACGGCCATTTTTATCTATCTCGTTCTTATCATCATCCAGGATGATGACGTGAACCTGGCATCCTCAACTCTCATTGGCGAGGGTAAGGCACCTTCCGAGGCCCTGGGTATTGTCATCTCATATTCCGTCCGAGTGAAGCTCAACTGTGGTACCCTTGGGGGAGAACTCCAGACAGACGTGCCCTTCAAGCTACTACATCCGGCTCCAGGTAAATAGAATACGCCGAATAAATTTCATCGTGATTGAAGAGGACGTGCCAATTCTGGTTTGCAATCATGAATGCATAATAGGGGGAATGAGGAGGCACGGTTTTCATTGATGAGCTCATGACTCTGGCCTATCTGGAAAATACAGCAGATACGTGAGGGACTCGTCCGGTTTGGTGATGACTGAAGGGATAACGGGTCACGAAACAGAATCTCTTATGCCGCACACAAATACCTTTCGACGATTCCTAAAAGTGATTCCGCGTAGGAACTTAGGAATTCAGCCTTCTGAACTGTACGTAAAAATGGTTCAAAAACTCTAATCAAACAACTTTTGCCTAAAACAACTCAAAATTTATGATGTTAAAGTGTTCTATCTTTTCCTTCAATGATAAACTCCAATCTAAATGGTCCTTTGACCCATAAAAATCGACAAGTAAAGCCTCTTAATGAAATGAAGATGTAGTCATCAAAGCCATTAAAAACCAAAATTCTCCATGAAAAATATTCTAAATGAACGAAACTTGGGACACAATGAATTTTTCCATATAAGTATTAAATTTTTATGACAACATTGGTTTCAGCGTATAGGAGCCATCGTCAGGCTCTGTAGCACCTTCAAAAACAAAATCTGTGGAATAATGCATTGTATTCCAAGTTTCCTTTTGCTGTGAACATGAATTTCCACGTGGTTCCGTCTACTACCATCGAGTGTATTTACAATATTAGTCAGCCATTCATGCATTGACAGGCAGAAACACTAAACTGACTGATACTTTGTCGGTTCGCATCACGTTTATTCAATATAGACTGCGCTCTTTTCTGGCAATTTGAAACCTAAAGACAGTTGAAATCTGAGTACGATACGGTTTCAGGCGCAACTTTGTGGAAGTTCAACATACTAGGAGTAATTGAGAGGTGGTGTAGTCTGAGCCTACACACCTAATGATGTAGCCTTGCTACGAAACCATGGTCGTGTTAAATAAATTATCATGTGGAAACTGCAAAGTTACTTCAATTACTCCTAGAAATCTGAGTACGAAGCGGCTTCGTTTTCAGGGAAGAGAAAGAAGATTCTCTAACAATGAAATAAATGTAGTTTACAATTTAATAAGTTTTCTGTCTTTGAGTAAATTAGCCACGCTCATGACATTCATATAATATCAAAGGTGTTCTCAGAGAATACCCTTTATAAGTCGGGTCTGCCTTCTCACGGGGAAGGACATACTAGAGTCAATCATACAGTACTTAAGAAAGGATTTTACACTTCAGTACTGGGAGATAATACGAGAGTTTTCTGCGTGACAGAAAATAACAGAAAAACGGAGAATAATATTTTAAAATTAAAGCCATCCGCAAGGTTAAGGGGCTACGACGCAAAGAGAAAATAAATATAAATATCCTTCTTAAAAATTTGTTTTTCAAGAAATTTTCCACCTGCCTTAAAATTCTCCTCCATTCAACAGATTTCTTTATTGCTCTAACGGTGAACATTCTTTTAAAAATTACTGACGAGCCACGCTATCCAAAAATCGAAGATCTATCGCGAACGCTTCCTACGCAGTCAAATGGTGGTGATAGAAATGTATCCGAGAACCGATGAGTGAACGGGAATGAAGAAAGATAAGGAAAACATACCGTCTTATGAGAACTGCGACCCTCTGGAACAGAAGACAGAGCGGCAATGATCCACACAGGCTCTTGGACGAGCTCAAAGTGAATAGGATTGGAAACTTGCTTCCGGGCCGCAATGATCTCAACGACTGTTTTTCATACCTCTAGCAGCGTTAAGTAGTGTGACTAGAGTCCAACCAATGACACAGCACGATATATTGAACAGTTGGCACAAAAACTTAAGGGAGGGGGGTTGATAATGAAACATGGCATACGAGCACATCTGTGTATTCCACCCCTAAACTCTAAGAAAGGCTAAGGAAGATGTATCAAAATAGTAACGGAACGTGTACGCTGGTCGAATTGGGGGCCTGCAAATAAAAAAAACACGAGCCAAGAAAAAAAACAATTCAGCACGTCGGCACGGAATAAAATTACGTGACTATTTTATGGCACGCCCGTGGAGATACGTGTAGTGCAATGAAGATTTTTTTTCCTCGGCACGAAAAAAAATTTCTCGGGATTCCCTTTGGAGATCGCATCTGCTAATCCCGAGCGAGGGTAGCCTCTTTTTGTGAATATCACGACCGTGATTCAGTAATGAAGAGACCGGTTACGATAAAAACACCCTTCCCCCTCGTGAATCCCTCACCGTGAATAATCTCTTGTCGAGGGAGCCGGCACTGCTCGTGAATGTTTGTCTGTCCTTTAGCCCCGGATGATATCCCACCGATCTCAAGCTCTTTTTTTTGTTCTCTTGCTTCGCAAAAGTTTTAGCAGAACACCAATAAAATGTGGTAAATGCATGCGATTCAATCATCAAATGTTCGAAGATCATATGGCAACTTATGTGATGTAATATGCATGCATGCATGTAATGGGGACTAAGGGAATTGGGTGAAATTCAGAGGTGTAGGGACGGAATAGGGATTATAGATTACGTGCCTAAAGTTTAAAGGTAATTAGAGTTGAAGGATAGGACGAGGTTAAGTATTTCTTTGTGGAAAATGTTAGATTCAACATTCAATCATTCAATTGATGGTAACTCTAACTCATCTTACATTTAAATATCAAAATTATATCCACTTGAATTAATCTTCAAAACATTCCTACCGGATTAAAAAAGGTTTTGAACGATAGTCTCATATTATGATTCTATCAGCTATTATCTATATGCATACCAGCTGTTATCAGGAGATTCCTATCTTCCCACCACCTGTCATTCTATCCAAAATCCCTATTCTCTTCCTACCCATACCTCGCTTACACAACATTCTACCTCCCATCACAAGCCTCAACAACTCATTGCTTCTGAGTACCCCTTCCATCCAAATTTTCTGCCTTTTTTGGATTTCACGAAGCAATCGCCTCTCCTCCCATTCTTAACACTTCTTCATTCGTTCTTCCCTCCGTCCGCCTCCAAAACCCACATCTCAAAAGCCTCCAATCTATGCTCATCATCCTTCTTCATGGGCCTGGTTTCGTATCAATATAGTGCACATGCTATGATGCCAATGAGTTCTAGATAAACATCACTTAATGCTCCATGTTATTTTTATTCACTAAAATTCTCTCATTTAGCGAGACTCTCTTGGGTTCACTGCACCATTTGAACCATACCACAAAAAGAATCGTTGCGGAGGGAAGTCACGATTCACATAAAAAGTAGAACACCTAAATACACCGTCACGTCACGCCCTTAATTCTTCTTCGAGGGTGATTTCTCGGCCAGAGGATGAACATCTTCGCTGGTCTATTGCGGAGACCCGAAAGGAGGGGTGCGGCGTAATGATCTTGTTTTGACATAACGAACCGTAATATCTCTATCCATCCATCCGCAGGCTCCATGGAAAAGCAGAAGCTGAACGCCGAAAAGAAAGCCAAGTCCATAGAGAGGTCACGCTATGAGAATTCGTGCTACGCGGACGACGAGGAAGACAACATCGTCTTCGAAGATTTCGCCCGCCTGCGTCTGAACGAACCAGAGTAATGCCAAGCGACGAAAAAAAAAGAAAGGAAAACCAACACGAGACGCAAAGGAAGACGGTGGACGGAACTCGCAATAATCAAGCAAACAAGTAACTAACTACTCACCCTACCACGAAGACCGACCACTTAGAGCACTTGCGGGATATTTCGTCTCGTCTCCTTTCACTCCGGGTGATCCATGAATGAATAGAAAAACTTAAAAGGAAACCTACGTCCAGGTGATTGCCATAACCTACGCCATCTAATTTAAGAATTAAGATAAAATAAATCACAGAAAAACAGGAGAGAAACAAATCAATACCTAAAAAATACCTATATCATTCCACGACTAAGAGCATTTCTTTTTTAGCGTGTCTGTTGCGGTAGGGGCATGAGAAAATTTTCTTTTTCACCTCATGAAATAAAGAAGGATGTTTTTCAACTGGTCCTTAACACCTTGTCCTTCACTTTATTTCGCATTTTCGCTGAGGCATGGATTGCAGAAGAAATATTTGTATAATTTAGCTAAATCGATATTTATGCTGGTGACTAAAAACATTCTTCCATCGTAAATCAGAAACTTTCGATGTTATTGGAAATGGCGAACTTCTATCCAAAAGGGGTTTTACCAAGGAGTTAAGAGTGCTTTATATTCATAGTGCTGATGATAGTTAACTTCCCACCTGGACTTCCGGTTTCCACCAAAAAAATGTCAAATTTTAGTTTGCAAGAGTCTGAGTTTTACAATTTAATTGACTTTAATGCATTTTGTGGGTATACCTGTCCATGTATGATTATAACATGTATTGAGTGTATTTGGTTTACATGTTTATTAATTGCCGTTTTGTCCGATTGAATGTTCTCTTTACACCATGAGTTTGTAAACAAAAAGAATTAATAAACTATTTTGGCTGTGAAGTGGAATATCAAGGACTTTTTCATTGAGTGAGTGCACTACAGAAAATAATTTAAATAAAATAAATGACGAAGAAGGTATTTGCCTATTATAAATCGTTGAATAAAATGCAGACACTAATTAGGTTTTGAAAAATATACTAACCAGAAAATACTAAATTAGCATGCTCAATTATTCTATTGAGTTTCGTACAGAAGCAACCAGTCACCAGATTCACATGCCTGCTCTGACGCCTCTAATTCGTGATATGATAACGAAGGTAGCCAAGAAAATTCTTGCATTACACTAGAAACTTATTTTATTCTCAACATTTTTCGCTAAAATTTAGCTACTCAGGAATCGAATACCCCACACTTCTGATTCTTTTTATAATACCATCCATTGAACAATATTTGTACATTATATCCTATTTTTTAACCCTCCGAAATACACTCTTCATACTAGGCTATGCAAGATTAGTCTTTGACGGACGTCCTATGTCTTCAATTACGAGTACACTGTTAAATGCGAGGTCAAACTATGGCCTTTTATCTTCTTTCCGGGCATCACAAATAAAACATTTACCTCCTCTAATCCCTTCCCTGTTCTCATAAGGCCACACATGAATATTACTACTCCGATGTATTCTGCAAACATTTAAACTGAAGATGATAGATAGCTGGGATTCAAAACTAATTGTAATAAATATTAAAACAGGATAAATTGCGTAGTTTTAGGCTTGATGTGATGGAATGGAAACATAGTACTGAGGACATTAATAGAGGGTATACGCTAAGTGTCTACCTTTCTCTCATCTTCTTCTCTAACTATACTGATACTCTTATCCTACGCGGCCAAAGCTTCCCAGGCTATATCGTTTAACCTGGTATATCTTCTGGAATTATTTTGCGAGTATGCATTCAAGCTTTTAAGGCAGACGAAGACACGGGAGCGCCCTTAATGGCCACCTAGGGCCATCTGAAAGATGTAGAACAGACCAGAAGGAGAATCGCAAACTAGAGAAAACGGTGACTGTATGACGCCAGTTGAATGTGTGAAATGCAAACCTGTTTGCCGCATGATGAGAGTAACTTCAGAATTTCTGGACTGAATTTCTGAATATCCTGGACATGCTCTAATGAGAGGAAACTAGAAAAAAGTCGGAGTTTGGTTAGCCTGGTGGGTAGCACGCTCGTCTGTTACCCAAAAAGAACAAGGGTTCGACCCCGCCTCGAGAAGGATATTGTGTTTTTGTCCAAACTATTTTTAAAATTCGATTTGAGGAGGCGATGAGTGACCGTAGCTGTTGATGCACCCTGTAAAAAAAATTCTACTTACTACTACCTACTACTCGAATAAGCTTAAGACCGCCTTACATGATTCCTGCGTTAACTCGTGGAAAGCGATATTCACTTGCATACGATGAAAAGTGACCTTGCACAGTTCCTGACGGCGAATTGAGTCCGTGAATTAAACCGAGGAAGGGCCTGCACACAAAGGATGCGCATTGACATCATTATCGGGTACCACCATCCGCGTGTCCATTTTTTTCCACTACGCAAGCAACTGCGCAGATGTTGTACACGACATTTAATATCAGAACCTGAATAACGCACCACCTTCCAATTTTAGATTTCCGAATAACTTCCATTCTATTATCGATGAAATAATTACACGTGCCACATATTCAAAATCTATCTACTTGGACACTTTTCCAAGCGCGTGCGTTTTTAACTTCGTAGCGGTATCTCCCTGTTTCAAACAGCAAACATTGATGTGATGGAATGGAAACATACTAATGAGGACATTTAATAGAGGGCATACGCAAAGTGTCTACCTTCCTCTCATCTTCTTCTCGAACTAAACTGCTACTCTTGCCGAAGAGCGCTCACCATGCACATGTTCTAAAAAAAATAGAACATGTTCATATTTTTCCTCCTGCGTGATCCTGCTGTCTGATCTCCGAGATATATCGTTTTCCACGAGACCATGCAAGGGCTCACGCATCGTTTAAGGAGGTCTTCAGAGACCATACTACTTTCACGGAGTGTCGGGAAAAAGTAAGTGTTTTTCTGGAGACACGTCAATAAAGGAAAAAACTTCGAAACATTAGGATCGTCTTTCAGCGAATGCAGTTGCAATAGAACTTGATATTCGCGTGCGTTTTGCTGATGAGCAATTTAATTCCAAGGTCAGAATAAAAGTCGCCCCCAGTGATAGCAGACGATTGTCCTCCACTGTTTTCAGTTGTCGGTGTCAAATTGTGGGAAATCACTCATAACGACTCATATCTCGGCCGTGACATTGGATTGCGATGGCATGGCCGTCGGTGCGGAAAGATTTAAAACCAAGGGAAGAGGAGGTCACTTTTCATAAACTTTCCCTAGAGCTCCCCACCCGATTAATCTTGTCTGGAGCTCCCATCAAGCAACTTCCACTGCGGTTGAGAATTGACTTCCCAGCACCCAAATGAAAAATCCCCAGTTTTGGGAAGAAAATACCGTGAGCCGTGCCGAAGATTGCATTCCTAAATGGAAAGTCGACTCAATCCCTATTTTCAACCAGCGCGGTTTTGGCAGAGAAATGTCCCTGCGGCGATTCATTTTAAGTTTAACCCTTTGCGGTTTGACTGTACATGAGACTATTTTCGCCATGCGAAACTCTGCGCTCTCAAAACGAAATAACATCATGATAATTACGCTCTGCAATTCAATTCCCTCTTTCACTCAATCATGGTGATAGCGTTTCTCTTGAGATGAGTTGGACTCAAAAACACAAAAAATACTAAATATATAATATTTATTCTGAAAATATTTTCAAGGGAAATGAAAATGTTTTAGTTTTCCACCTATTCATAGGTTCTGGTTCGAATCCTTGCAGTAAGGAAATTTCATTGTTTCCTATATCAACTCATGTTTTTTTAGTTACCATTTGTATTGTGGCCCTCCCACATTCTATGGATCGTTCAGGCAAACATATAACCTTAAAAGCTAATGGCGATGAAAATGACAAGAATCAAATCTAACTGAACGACACCTAAGAAATCGGTTTACCCGAAGGCGTAAGTGAATGCTAGCTAGTCTTAATCAATGACTTTTATGCACAAGGCTCCTTTAAAAAACTTCATGCAAATGTAGCCCATGTGTCATAATAATGGAATAATAGAACACGCCGTATAAAATAGTATTAGGCATTCCTTATCGGCATTTGTGTTGCCAAAAAAATTATAATCCGAGTTCCTCCGGTAAATAAATGTGCAAATAATTCTATGAATGTGGGTCATTCTGTAACGAATAACATCGTTACTGACAATTGGTTTTCAGGAAAATTAGTTTACATTAGATACCGTGTAAACTAATCTGTCCAGTAGTTACCAAAATCCAACATGGATTTATTCAAACAAGATTAGGAAAGTCCTTGGAAAAGGTTTAGGATAGAAAAAAAGATTGGCGGATTTACAAAAACAGTAACAAAGAAGCTCATGTCTGAGAAATATCAAAATAAACAATGAACTTCTCACGTAAGGAATACTGTAAGCAACACTTATTCGATTTGTCACCTAATGAAAGTGATTTAATCTGAAATTCTAAACTACACTCTTAATGTTGTGGATACATGGAACCCGAAGTAAGAATACTGAATAAATAGAGTAACAAACGTTAAATATCAACTTTATAGATTGATTATTTAAACATTATTTTATTGTTTTTATCAAAAATACTTAAAACCCATTTCTTAGGAGAGTTTTGTATTCTGATCTCATTCTAAGTACAATACGTTTTAAAGCACAATATCACCCAAAATCCAAAATAAATACTAACTTTCACCTTATGCATTCGGGACCAAATATTTTAAAAGTTAAATATCTCTTTATGACATCCTATATTACTGATTTTTAAGTCCTCGATCAGAGGAACTATGATAACATAAATATAATCATATCATAAACTAGATATGAATCGTTATCAATAATCATAATAATTAATAATTTATCACGTGGCATAACATGTTGTAACAAGCTTGGAAAAATATACGTGCAAATAGTCACGATTTTATTAACTTCTCCTTTTATCACGGGCTTTATGAAACTAAAGTAAAATTATATATTGGGGTCCAAATTTTTACTCTTTGCCAGGGACACAGCTGATGCCACTCATCACAAATAAAAGAGGAATGAGCACAAAAAACAGGAAGGAGGCTACGAATCTCTAAAGTCACTCCTACAACACCTACTGCTACCTATTATTTTGACAGGAGCTCTAGTGTTAGTGTCTATTCTCTGTAGCTGGAATAATAATTGCGGCCAGATTAATAGTGGCTCTTTTTATGATAAGGTTTAAAGAGGCAAAGACACAATCGACTGACCTCCCTCTTCAGTTACGACTCGTAAAAACGTCGACCGCTGGAAAATCAAGTCGGGAAAAAAATCAGGGGCAAGGTAGGGCAGGCAGATGACCACTAGACATCCGGAAACGACGAGAGCGGAACGATAGAGAGCGAGAGGTTTGGGTCATCGCCAAAGGGGGTGAGCGCGGGGATAATTGAGCGTCCCCGTCAGGGGTTCAATCCAGGTGCGAGGGTAATAAGGTGTGTACTCACAGCAGCTGCGCAGGCGGGCGACGACGCCGGAAGACTGTATGGACACGTCCGACCGGAAGGATGTCCTCCGCCGTCCCCTCGGATGGGAGGATGGGAGAGTGACCCTTCTGGTATCTCCCCCAAAACAAGTGCCGCACAACAACACGCGCTCTGCGGGAACGAAGACATAAGG
>WURS02047524.1:0-11073 GCA_011762765.2 Rhinocypha anisoptera | reverse complement strand
CTCCAAAGTATCACGCGTGCGCATATGGAAGTGTGTACGTTACGGCTCCGCCTTATGAGGAGTTTGGATCGCAATGTGAAAGAAAGTCCATGTCATTTACTTCATATTATTTGGATGGGTACTTTTAGAAAAAATGTGTCACCTATACTTATAACCTTTTTTAAAAACAGAAAACCCTAATTGAGTACTAATGTTTCCACGATTCGCACGTCAAAATGCATGCGCTCAATGGCGAGATAGGAATGGATAGGAAAAATACATACGTATCTGCATAGGCACATATATAGTCGCTGTATAGTCATATCGCACGGTCATGCCAAGTTTAACAAAAAAACCACCTTTTTTAGACGGTGAATAAATGACTTACCCGGGAAATAATATGCAAACGATATGTTGGTACCTACCGGTGTTAGTTTCAGAGATATATTATCGATGCTGGTTTCGAATAACGCAAGTCAAAAGTTAATATCGTCATTATCAAATAATCCTTCCAGGTAGTAGATCAGTTCATATTTGGTCAGAAATTAAGAATTTTCGAATAATAATGGGTGTTGGGAGCAATTTATTTTCAATTATTTATAGAAGAATCCGCTTAAGAGGAAGAGAAAATTGACGTTGGGTAACAAGGAGAAAATAAAAGAGATCAGTGAAGATTCCAGTCTGGAGCGCGTCATTATTTGGTGCTCTTCTTCTATGACTGCCTAGACAACCGCAGACGTTAGAAATTCTCAAGAGGGTCCTATGATTCGTAGTACTTACAAATAACAACGTCCATCGGGAACCTGCTACTGACTAATAGGAAACGAATCATTAAATCAAGACTGTTATGACACCAAGGGAATCGCATAAACTCCCTCCGCGACAAGCTTCTTCTGTTCTGGCCATCCGGGCGTTACGTTCAAGATATTCTCCATCCCCGTTCGAGGAGCGGAGTTACCGTGGTTAGCGCATGCAGTTGGTTTAAGACTTTTTAATTTTTTCCCTCCTCTCACTTAGCAAAACTGTTTCGTTCTTGAGCGCTAATCGAAGGATAAAAGGGAAAATAGGTTGGCTAAAAATACTATTGGTCCTCTCGTTATAGAGATTACGCTAACTAGCAAAACTTTTTCCGGGGGAATATCGAGCTAATACACCGAAGGATCGAGGTGTAGCGCAACTTAAAGAACGAATCTCAGGAACAGTTCTCGCGATACCAAGAGAGATCGAAAGCAAGGAATTTTTTCACCGTGAAAACGAAGGAAATTTCAGGCAGAGGAATCTAATTTATTCCACACAACGTGCCTTTCCGTGATTTTATTTGTAGTACCTACGACGCGTTTTACCGTGATACCATGGTAATTATATCATAATAATACCATGCTCAATTGCATAGGGAAGGGAACACTTATATACATCAAAGAACCAGCAATTTTATTACTGATAGTAATAGCATATATTAAAATTTCCACGAAATAATGTCTGAAGCTATTAAATTTATTTTTATCTCATGCTTTAACAATTCATAACTTGGCGAACATCATTGATAATTTCAACTCAAGTTCCAATCAAATCGGCACTAGTAAAATCAGGGTGGTTAGACGCATTTTAGGCGATTTTATTCAAGTCGTCCCTTTATTCCAGGTAACATCCAGAGAAACCTTTAGAGGAATTTTTGACGAGAGATCAAAAAACATTAAGTAAAAAAAACGATGAAATGGAAGCTTTCTTGGCTCTTTATAGTGTTGAACATTGCTGCTGTCCTCGTTTCGGTCTAGTCTGGTCGTACGCAAACCACATAGATATGATTTGTACTGTTTTTCAGTAAAAATTCTTTTGCATAATAGACGACACTACTAACTATCCCCCGGTCGTCATGGTGTCCTATAAATCAATTGCTATTCACTATAACTATAATGAAAATGAATAAAGATGCATGCGCGCAACACTTTAAATTTAAACACCTCCCATATATGTGTACCACTTTAAATTTTTATACCCGGATGCGAGAGAAAAAAATATCATCTCTGTGGGCATAGGGTAACAACATCAAGGATGAATAGAGAAAAGAAGAAAAAGATCTATTGAGAAATTGTATCGAGGACCGAATCATCTGGAGAATGGCTTGCAGATAGACGAGAACGAAGTGGGTGCGGATGATCGGGGTTCAGCTTTATCAACTGTATCTTAATTCGACTCATCAGTGAAGGACCTCAAGAAAAACAAAGCACCAGGAGTAGATAAATGATGAAGGCCTCAGGAGGCGAATCCAAAGTTACCCTGTTTGGAATAATCAGGGATTTCTATGAAAATGGTAGACTGCCAGACGACTTTATGAAGAGTGGAATGATGGCTATTCCAAAAAAAAAACGAGGACAGATAAATGCGAGGAACACCGAACGCTGAGTTTAAAGTCACATGTCTCCAAAATACTAACGAGGACAATCAAACGGAGGATGGAGGGAAAAATCAAAGAAACCCTGTCGGAGAACCAGTTCGGATTTAGAAGGAATAGGGGAATTAGAGAGGCAGTGCTGAGCCTAAGAAAAATGGTAGATAAAATGAGACGTAAAAAACCACTATAAACACCATTCGTGGCCTTAGAAAAGGCATGTGATATTGTGGAATGGAGTGAGATGCTCAAGTTGATAGAGAAACTAGGCATTAATTACAACGACAGAAAAGTAACATTCCAACTCTACCAGAATGAAGTCATCACAATGAATATGAAAAAGGAAGAATAATAGAAGCTAAAATAAATAAAGGAGTAAGGCAGGGGTATAACCTCTCACCAGGGTTTTTCAAAATACACATAGAAGAAATAATAAGGGCATCAGACATCAGGAAAGAGTAGATAAGAGCATCAGAGGTATCAAAATGAATGAAATAGAAATTAACATACTATGTTTCGCGGACGACATAACAGTCATAGCAGAGGAACGTGAAGACCTACAGACCACCTTGAACACAATGGAACAAGTACTGAATGAGTACATCATGAGGGTAAATAGAAGAAAGACTAAAATACTAGCATGCGGAGGAGAGAAGCTGAGTTCAGACGTCGAACTACAAGGAGAGAAATTAAAACAATTGCAATCTTTTACCTACCCAGGAAGAAGGATTACATGGGATGGAAGAAGTTCTATATGTATCAGGAGTAGAATAGCTCAGGCTAAGAAGGCATTCCGGACGAAGAGGCAACTACTTTGCTCAAGGAAGATATCACTCAAAAAAAGGAAGCAATGTGTGAAAAAACTCGTATGGAGCATGGCATTCTACGAATCACAGATGTGGACCATTGGAAAAAAATACCATAGAAGAATAGAAGCCTTCCAAACATGGTGCTGGAGGAGAATTCTCAAAATCAAATGGATGGACAGAGTTAGGAATGAGGAAGTGTACAGAAGAGCGGAGGAAGATAAGTTAAAGTGGAGTACGATAAAGAAAAGAAGACTAAGATGGATAGACACACACCCTGAGGCATAATGGGTTCGTGAAGAATATAATAGAAGTAAAAATAGCGGGGAAGGCCCCGCGGGGAAGACCGAGGTACAAATATGTTTATAGGGAAAATTGTCAGAGGCGTTAGAAAGAAGACCTACCTAGAGATTAAAGAGGCACTAGGTAGGAAACGATGGAGGGTTGCAGTCCACCAATCTTCCGATTGAATTGATGATGATGTAGCACATAAACCGATGCAAACTAAATTATATGTTAGTACATGAATTTAGTGAAATTCCAATTGATAATTAGTGCAAAATAGACTTTAAAGGTACAGTTATGAAAAGAACGATGTTTTTATAATTGATAAAAATATACAGTTCGGCAAAGCAACAATTTGTTCATCGGGCGTTGCTCACACTAACACCAGAAAAAGCAGAATTGAGTGCCACACGTTTCCTTGCCAACATTTTCAGGAGTAAGCACATTGGGAAATATTGCACAGCTGCTAAGATTAGATAGCCCTATGCAGAAGCGAGTAAACAGTGAAGGGAGGAAAACAGTAGATTTGTCAAACATGGTAACACAATGCGAGGAGAAGCCAGATGCTCGAATCGAGCCTATCTTGAGAGAAGATTTAGATGACTACCAGACAAATTCGCATGCATGGGAATCACAGTGAATGTCTTTAATAACTTCATTCCTCTATAATTCCAAAATGGGAACCGAAACAGTTAAAATTTAAAGAACAACGGGAACCAAAAGAAACAGGTCCCTAGGAAATGACTACAATATTATATGACAAAAATATTGATACTTTGTATAAAATATTATTAGACTCAGGGAGCATTTATTACCGTTACACAGCAATGGGCAGTGATTATTTACATATTTACTCTGATTTATAGAACGGGTGGCACCCTCTATAAGCTATACCAATTGCACTTATTTAAGGTACTTTAAATTTCGGTCTTCGTAAAATTTTTGTCGTAGTCACTGATAAGAATATTATTGTAATAAGGAAGAAAAAGAAAGGGTCCGTTATAAAATAGATGGTAAGCTGCTACAGAATTTTCTAGGGGTGAATTTTTTTAAGAAGTATATTTATTTTTACTTTATTTCCATAACTGGTGATTGCAGTTACTGCAAAACCCCGACAGTTTCTACTTATTCGATACTGACCATGCTATAACATATATACTGACAAATCATTGGTTTTAAATCTGAACATCTCTAACTATGAACAATAAACAACAATGAAATAATGAGAAGAAAAAATTAGCTTCAAATTGATGTTTGTAAAAAACGATATCAAAAAGGATTCTTGGTGTGTTTTAACAATTTATTTACAGGAAGGTGTCTAAGTAACACAGATGAATTCAATGAACTCAATCGAAAACCTGCAGAAAATGGAACCTCTCGAAGTCTTGAGGACATAGCGCATATCAATTTTTGAACGATTGTTTGAGCAAAATGATTCTTCAATGTTTATATATACTCCAAATATCACAAAAACCTCCTAATACTGAAAATTTTGGCGTCGATAATCATCGATAGGGCCGTGGCGTCTTAACTAATATGCCCCTCAAATTGAGTGATTGATGATATGCTCTTTACAATGTGTTTTATTCTCTGCCGAAGGACACTGACTCGAAACATGAGACTCCTTCAGCCGTGACCATCATCTCCTTTCAACCCTGACCTCTGTCCTCATATCAGTTTCTGCAGTAACCTTTGTCCTCATGCTTCACCGCAGCGTCGATAAATTCACTTCCGATGCATGACGCTCGATCCGACTCGAAGCCATCTGGCTTGATCCACTTTCATCGTCAAGGCTCGTCCCTATTTCTCCAAATTTCTTATATTATTTGTGTAGAAAACTAAGGATAAAAATTGAGGCCTCAGTATTATGTACACAGCAGTAGTATACATTTAGGTACATCTTTCTATGGTTCCACAGTATAAAATGTTATTTTTATTTGTTTTAAAACTCGGGGTTTCGACGTAAAGAAATATGAAATCTCGCGTCGAATTTATGATCAGTTTATCATTCATCACTATCAGTAAATTGCATAAATTTACGCTTGAAACGATATAAAATTTACAAACTTATCCTTGTGAGGAATGAGGTCCATACGAGTTTGTTCCCTATCATTCTATTATTGTATTACATTCGTAGGATTGTGTATATTCCATCAGCTATAAATTAAATATACCAGGCACTTTCGGGAGTCTCTTACTTAGGAAAGGCAGAACCGATTATTGTCTGTGCCTTGATATCACCAGTGGTTATAGAGTTATTTTTACGGGTGTAGATAAAAAAAGTTCAGTATCAACTTTATAAAGTCATGGGAATTAGAGCTGTTATCGGCGAAATTTCATACGCATTTCGTCATGAATAATCATTTGGGAAACATACGATTATTATACTTAGGAATAGATTCGTGAAAATAAGACGAAAAAATAAATCACATTGAGAGCAGCGATGCATGGCAGTGGACGTAATTGGTTCTAAGGTTTGCTGCAGATTACTGGCTATAAAATGAACCCTTAGCAAATTGGGACCGTTGGAAGTACGATTTACATGGAAAAATATGACTGATTCGTGATCTTTTGATATAACGTCGGGTTTCTCAAATTTGCGTGGAAAAAGATTAGGGACCCAGAATTTTCAAGGACTCCAGTATCCGCCGAACGAAATTAAGCCTTTCCTCGATTTATAGATTATTCGACGAAAGTGCGGTTACGGTGAACTGCCTCCCTCTTTTGCTTTCGAAGGGAGAGAAGTAGCCAGTCGACCGAAATAAAAGTATATGCACGATAGCAAATATCCATTTCACCCGCAGCCCACACAAATTGTATTCGATGATTATCAACTTATGAAATATTCGAAAAATACTTAAGTTCACTTTTCAGGTCCCCGCATAACCTGGAAACGTGCATAACGTGATATACAACTCTTCTGTAGTAGTTGGATACTTCACAACATCTCCAAGGAAGTCAAAATAAATATGAAGACAATGGAATTTTGAAGGCACTGTGTGAGGTACTCTTAGAATAGTAGGTAATCGGGGTAGATAAAGGAAATAAAAGATCTTGGAACGGATTGATAAAAAATAGTATCGGCAAATGCGAAATTGAGTACAATGAAGAATCACAATAATTTGTTTGCATCATGAAAAGCACATTCTATTTACAGACTCAATAACATATAGGCATTAATGATTAGGATAAAACGACGTTATTTTTCGTTTTTTCTTTGCTAAGGAAGAGGAACTAACGACTCAAAATGATTTTATTATATATATCAGGGAACAACTACGCATAGCTATTCTTCTTTATCCCTATCTCCAAAGACTGAAATATATGTAAGTATGCATTCGTACTGAATACAAAAATATATTTTTCAGGTACGTTAAAATAGGCACAATTTTCCACTTATGCTATTACCATAAGATTTAGATCCAGCTGGCTTCCGGTTGATCTAAATTGAATAATTCCTCCTCTAACGTTTTCTTGTAAAAAAAAACTTTCACAGACACACCGCAATAAATAAAACAACAAACACACATACTACAACAAGAGCATTATAATAACTATTTTTTTATAAAAATAAATTAAGGAACCGTAACACCTCACCGAGCTCTTTTCTTTCAATATCCCCTCTACTGCTCCGTCTGGGAGCATCTGCTTACTCTTCCAAATATTATGCAAATGACTTGTATATATAAGTGCAACTAAATCTGTATATTCACCTGATGATGACACAACGTGTCGAAACCTAGGTCGTCACATTAAAAATTTGTGGAGTTCACCAAGTGATTTTCATTTCCGTATTATGCAAATGTAAATTAAGTTAATGAAATGCATTACTTTAATTTACATCACGTAAGTGCAACTTGCAACGGCTTGCGTTAATACTCAATACACTTGTTCTTGTGAATATTCTAGTGTGCATATTTCATCATGATTTTTTAGGAGATCGAATGTTTTTAGGAGTACGAATCGATCAGCGATGCTTTACAGAGCAAGCCTTCGCTAACCTACATCTTAGCATAGTTTTTTTTATTTTCAACAGTTTCCATTCCAGAGGTCAGCATGTCCCTTCGCCCTCACTCCGTGTAATCCACTTGTCAGTTTCTCTCAATCTCTCTCTCTCCCCCACATCCTCTGACTCCCACCTCCTCTCTTTCTCTCTCTCTCTCTCCCGTCCCGGCGCTCTGCTTGCTCATCAAATCCTTTTCACTGCTAGGCACCATTCGCAGCCCCACATTGCCCTTGCCTAATTCTAAAGCGTCTCTCCTTTCTCTTGGACGCGGAGTCCATTCCCCGCGCGGGATTGGTCCATAAAACACCCCCCAGCCCTCCTCCTACGCCTCTCAATCAAATCTATTCGGCCTCATTGAGTGAATTCGGGTCGCGACGATGGCACCGCACCGGGTGGGAGGGGGGGGGTCGCGATTGGAAAAAAAAGTGGATATGTCTACTTCCCGTCACGCTTGGAGGTGGAGAATACAGCAAATTTTCGCACCGTGCGTAAGCAGAGGAGAATATCGTGTGACACACTTGTGCATTCTCCTCCGAATAACTACTCTTTTGCCTGTCACCTTTGATTCGAAATACGTCGACTGAACCTCTTTCTGTAAGGGTATTCCAATGTAAAATGTATAATGGATTCAGAATTATTACATCATTTTATCTTAAACGTTTATAGCTATTCTTAAACAAATGGAGTAGAATAAATAACTGAGTGTTAACAGGTTATTTCCATAATCATCGGGGAACGATAGAAGAGTCATACTGAATTCTTTCTTCGATTTTTCAGACTAACTGAATTAAACTTAAAAACTTAATCACGGGTTAAATTTTCTTTTAACTTTATTCTACATGAAAGAGTACCACAGGTAATTGTCTAGGAAAAATCCTATGATAAACTATTATTTTTTGTAAATAAACTTATTTTAATGCATACCTTGCAAGCCTAATGGCGTATGACAGGGGAAAGACATGAAGTTTACTTGGCTAATATCAAAAGACGCTTTGCTTTTAGAATTTGTGTCAGCTAGTTTCGAGCTGTTAGTTTCATGCATCGTATAGCAGGCGAAGAGAAAGAATCCCTGAATCTGTTAGTATGGGTATCTGTCGGCCTTAAATCTTATGTATTATTATTATTAATATACAAGTTGGCATTTTGTCAGGTGGTAACTTATAAAAATCACTTGTATCACCCTTTGATGTTTAAACAGTAAAAGAAAAAAGGGGTAGGCAACAAAAAGAACGTAATAACGAGCTAGGAAATTACTATGATAGATATTTTTTGCATCTATTTTTAAAAGTGTTTACATTATTAGGGAAAGGCTCAAATAGTTCTGCAGATAGATTGATCCAATCAGCTTTGCTGTGTGGTCAGACTGGTCTGTACAGGTCGAGGAATCTATTAAACAAATATTTATCAATGCCTATTTTACTCCTGTTAAATATTCATTTTCTGAATACATCAATTTTAAATGACCTTGTAGTTTTTTTCGGAGCGTATACTAACATTTTCATCTCCTCGGCCGCTATAATACATTTGGGCTACACTCAGTTTTCATTTTTGTTACATGTGCACCGGAAACACTCCACTTGATTCAGTTTATGTCTACTTATAATTAAAGATCAATATTTCTTGTCATCAATATTGCAAAGGACATCCTTTTGAATGAATTTGTGGTATGCAACTTTTTATAAAAAGCACCAGAGGGATGTTATTCAAGTAGGAACACGAGTTCATCAGATGCACATAGTTTCACTTGCGAGAATTTCTTTTTTCTCGGTGACTGATGAGTTATCTGAGAATTTCGAAAGAATATGTGAAACATAGAAATTGAGGGCAGAGAAGATCTTAAAATACACTCGCTTACATCTATCGGTAAATCTCATAGTAGGTTTACAAATGGACAGTGATTCACTCCCCTAGTGTAAGCCGTGGTTTTTTTCTAACTAATTATTCACCTTAAAAACAATGAAACTTGCGTTACATCTCGACGTAATCTTCCTGTAGCCCTACACATATTTCGTAAAGTCGACGACATGATTCTATGGCCGCGGTGAAGGCTCCTTTCTGTTTTGACCACTGGAAAATCGCTGTGACGCTGTCGGTGTGCGAGGCCGAGATTGTTTTGGTTCGTTGTCACATGATGTTCTTCCTTCTTTAAACTGTCGCACCCATGAACGTACTTTCGACCCATCCATGACTCCATCACCACATGTCTCCTTCAACTGGCGATGAATTTCAATCGGTATCACACCAATAATGATTACAAACTGTCGCCATTTTAAGTATCGAAAACAGTTCTCATTTTCGCGGCTTCCACTAGAGGTTCTGTCTATCGTACAGTGCTGCCATCTCTGTCACGCATTGACAAAGAGTCGCCGCTCATTTTAAAACAAACCGAATGTTTCTATCTGTTCCCAGTCTGGATGAAAAACATTGGAGGTCTTACAACTTTAATGCACCTTGTATATGGTACAAGTAAGGATTGGTAAATAGGTATGACATACAGATGAGATTGAAATAATTCGTCCCGTTTTGGAAGTGAAATAATATAGGAGACCTTACCATTAAGAATTCCAATTTACAATCTCGACAAATTGTTTCGTCTATTAAAGGCAGCAGTATATGTACTGCCAGGGGTTAATAACCAAAAGTGATTGATTCCTATTCAGGATAAATGGAAGAAGGATAATTTTTATAATCTCTATTGGTACATTCATGAGGAAGAAGGCTGACCCGAAGACTTCATCGATTCGGCATTACTACCCGCACTTAGAAATTCAAAACCAGGCATTTTGTTGATAAAGCTGATGTAGCGCATCACCGTATTGTTTCAAAAATGGTCTTTGAGAAAATAGCATGCGCATTGATTCAGAACTTTAGAGGAGATTGGGAAAAGGTATTTTTTTTTAATTTAAATACATAAGATGCATGATACGCAATCTTCATCTTTGACATATCTCAAAAATTAAATGACCTGTAAACAATACATTTTGCATGTTAAATTGGGAGGAATAATTTAAAGGAACACACAGTGAAGCTGTACATTTAAATAGAGGTTTTTTTGGGAATGAGTATCCGTTAGGACAAATAATTTACAGGGTGGGGAGAACTGAATTGACGAAGTAATCGTGTGTATAAGGATAGCCTGATTGGTTTAATTCCTCCAGCGAGTAATGCATCTGACTGCGGCAATGCTAATCGCGGCAGTCAGATGGTGCGGTTGCCCATGGTGGAACACCTTCGCTCACGCTGACGCAATGCGACTCGGCGACAGTTTCATAGACGAAAGACGAGCATTATAACTTCTCCTTTCGAGCATTCCCCTTGATTCTCCCTCGATAAAATTCCGTCTTGTCCCCAGACACGTTTTACCTTTGTAACTTCTGTCCACGTAATAATGTCCTCACAGTTCACTCAAGATGGGGATATCCCAAAGTCGGGATCACGGGAGAGGTGGGGCTTTCGGAGGATCGCATTTGGTGCAACGCGGGATTTAAGCGCCGTCATCACGAAGAAAAGGAAAGAGTCGAAAATATCTTCTCTGTCATTCTCCCGATCCTCCCCCCTCTCTCTCTCTCTCTCTCTCTTTCTCTCTTCTTTCCCGCCCCGAGATCTCC
>WURS02047513.1:0-11073 GCA_011762765.2 Rhinocypha anisoptera | reverse complement strand
CTCCCCGCTGCATGTTGTAATGTATAGGCAGCCCTAATTTTTTCTTCATTCTTCAGAATGGTGAACAAAGTTGATGATGGCAAGCCTAATTGGCGGCAAATTTCAGATTTATTAGCGACCTTTCCTCCACAAGCCTCAATGATAGCAAATTTCGTTTCTAAATTTTAGGCCTTTCTTTTCTTCTCCATCCTAACTGTAGCGACTGCAAAGAGCTTCTGAAAAACCTGGTAATCACTACTGACACAACTTGAGCAGGAAGTGGCAGACGAGCACTGATTCCAAGATAAGTTGTTGAGTCATTCCCCAGGAAAGTCTGTGACATACAAACACAAAGTCTTCTCTCGTAAAATCACCACAAAGTCTCTCGTAAAGCCTTCCTTACAACGTAGATTCAATAGTCATGGCAATTAATGCGTGGTCAAATCCTGCGAGTTATGCAACCCGAACGGCAACCACTGCAAAATCTACTCGCTATAGCGATAGTGCAGATGTGATCACTCATAATAACTGGCGGAACTCTCTATATTTTAACACGTGGACCAACCAATGCAATACGATCACTCACTATAGCAACACTCGCGTTATAAGCCATAATCACTATAGCGGACTTCTACTGTAATAACAATAAAATTTTCTTTGTCAATATTTTACTGCAATTTTTCCCCCTGTCGTCTGACTGACCTCTGCCCAAATTAGGCTGGTTAATAGAGATTTTACTGATATTAAATCATAATGTGGGTACGGGAATGGCAAAAGGAAATTCGTCACGATTGCCCATGGCCCCTTCCACTTTAGAAACTTCAACTGTTAAGAAATAAGAACTCACTCAGTTTTGCTATTTGGTATTAAAAGGGTTTTATGTGTTCCACAATGCATGACTAGATATGTCAAATTACTTTTTGCATCAGCATAAGTCATAAATTTGTTCCACCTTTTTCGTTTATCGAGATTAAAGTCCGGCAGAATAAACATGGGAATTGAGATTATTTCTGCATTGTTGCAATTTCGATTATGATATTTAATAGGATCCTCTGAAAGATTCAGGGGTTAATTGATTTTGAAAATACACCCTTATTTTTTAAGTTGTAAGATTTTGTTTATTCTTTACTAACATAAAACATGAGCTCTGGAAATAAATGACATTGATATTCAAAATGAAACACAGGATCCAATTTGAAATGAAGGTTTTGGATCTGCATCTGAAAAAAACCTGTAGCCATTCATCCCTACTATTTAGTGGAAAGTAAAAGAGGTCTAAATTGGTGCATACAATTTTTCAAGAGATTTATATGTGTTTTGGTTAATAGTGCCTTTATCTTATACCAGGAACTCCCTTCGAATAGGCTGTGGTTTATCTAAATTGTGGTTATATAGGGGATCAGAAGTATAATATTATATCCTATGAGTGCATATTAATTAAATTAGATTTTACAAATTGGACTTCACTAAATTTATGAATCTACTATTGATAATATTTTAACTGACTGGAATGAAGGATCACTTAGGTTCAAAAGTTGTTGCCTGGGATTTGTATATATGTTATTCCATCCTGAAGTAATACTTAAGGTTTTTGATTGGTCTATATTTCAAGAGGCTCCCTGTCTTTATTCTTTATTGTGTTTAAAATAGGTCGCCGCCAAGATGTTGTTCCAAATATTCCAAATAAAGGACCCCAGATTGGTGCAAAAGTTAAGCCAACCACAGATGTTGATACATCTCGTTTTGCATCTGAAACTATGGAAAGTGAGGTAAGGAATTCCTTTCTCACTGTCCTCATTCTGGAAAAATAGAACATTAATTATAAAAGGATCTGGAGCAAATATTACTGATTATACTGGGAGGGTTTCTCTTGTATTATGTTTATAATGTTTTATTTCCTTCAAAATTTGCTTACAGCAATTTATTTTTGTCCCTCTTAATCTAGGGAAATGACATTTCTTAAGGTTAGGTTTTGTTCTATTCATTTAGTTCTCTTAAACTAAATGCTGTCTACTTGTATTTGTATATTATTATGGGATACTTAAAGATTGGAGAATAGTTCAATTAATTTTTTTACTTTGTAAGAAGTTTGATGTTACAAATACAGTTGACTTTCGTTATTGCGAAGTTCACGGGACCAAAAAATCAGCGGTTCGTAATAACGTTGTTCGTAACTAGGTAGTTTTTATATAAACATTGCAAAAAATATCCATTTGCTCTTTTTTTTGACCTGTTTAATCTTTCGTGTGTTACAGCCGTGCTGTGAAATAATATCAGGCCAGTAAATAACAATCAAATTATGTACAAATATATTATATCAAAGTCTAATTTGTTCGAAAGTCATATATGACGGTATTTTTTGTAGTAATCGTTGCAATCCGGGAAATGAATTCAGCTGGGAGATTAATTCCACGGAAAACTGCTTGGCTGCTTGTACAATTACTATGCGGCAAAAAAATAGAGTAGAATTCCTAATTTAATATTTGATTTCTTGCAAGTTAGTGAGTTAGGGATCCTGCCCAATTCCTTAAGCGAAATGGAATTACTATTTGACCTAATAAGAAATCCAACTGCATTCACTTAACATAATTGGTATTAATGATTAAATTTAACCCAGACAGTTTTCGTTAGCTTTTCAACCTTTTTCTTATTTAATTGCCGTAATGTTTAACATTTAATCGATAACACCTTTGCTAATGATTAAATTATTCGTTACGTGCGATCCTTAAGTTTCGATTTGAATTTACCAATTTTAAACGGAACTTTATCTTTACTGATAACAAAGTTCTTATATAATGAACATTCAAGACAATTTCTGAGCTTATAATTTTCAAGCATTCAACATATTGTCTTAGTAAATTCACAATGTAAGAAAACAGTGGAACATGGAAAGAGACACTATTATAAGAAATTGTAATTTGTTTTTTAACTTTGTTTTGCTCCATCTTCTCTTCTACCATGGCTTCAATTTTTTCAAATAAAAACTGAATTGAGAGTCTGCATTATTACACACTTGAAAATCACAAAGTGTGTTTAGGGCAAGCATAACATCATGTTTTTTTGCTGGAACAATAACCACGTCATTTTCATCTTCGCTGCTGTCTTGACTGGGCCCTGCCACAGCCTCTTCCGGGCCATCTTAGCATATTTGCACATCATCAATTGAAATATAATGTTTTTGATGGTGATATACCAAGACGAGCAATATAATCTCTGAAATCACTTGTTAAACCCCTTTCCTGAGTGGTGAATTGGTCCTCCATCCCCTAAAAATTTGAGTTAAGCATAAATATTTGCAACTATTGATATTAATTGAACATTATTGTCAGTATGTAGTGTTACTACTCACTGACCGCAGAAATGTCCACATTAGTTGTGGGTAAAGGGAATCTGGCCACTCTCCAGTAATTTGCTATTGTTTGGGAAGAAATCTTCCAAGAATCTCATTCCATTTTGGAATGTCGTGACTCATTTTCCCCATTTCTTCCCACAAATATAAAGAAGATTAATTTGAATAAACAACTGATTAAGATTAATACTGACCACTTGAATGATTGGGAAGCATAAAAAAAGTGTGTACATATCGATAATGCGTAGGTAGTATTGTATAAGTCTCCTCCCGTACATAACTTTAAAGTTTTTAATAACGCCCTTATCTAATGGTTGAACTTTACTTGTAGTATGTGGAGATAGAAAGACAATATGTATATTGGGTAAATGTGCCAGGAATTGTGCCGGAGCCCCTATTGGGTGAGTGACATTCAGAGGGACAAGACACATGAGATGTTGGGGAGGGGTGAAAGGGAAGAAGAAAAGTCCTTAGTTTGTCTTTCGTTTCATCCCTTTCACCCTCCCTCGACCTCTCATACTCCTTTCGAAGTGCAGCAACACACCGGGAGTTCTGTACCTTCAACCCAGTTAAATAGCCTATGCGAAATATCCATTGTCAGCTTCGTGCATAGCCGAATGAATGCCATTATTTATGTGACAGACTTTGTAATAAAGTTTTTTTTATACCTGTGGGGATCGGGACTAAGGTTCGTTATTTCGTAATTTTGTAATATCGTTTCTTTACCATACATTTAGATACTCCTTTTGTCGGGACCAACGATTTGGTTAGTAATAACGAAAACTTCATATAAATGTTGTCCGTAATAAGGAGAGTCAACTGTGTATCATTTATTTCGTCATTGTTATGCAACAAAGTGCTTATAAACTTGGAGATGGGATACTTAATTTTTAGGCAGAGTTTGTTTCTTAATATTTTGTATTTAGGAAGAGTTGTTAGTATACAAAATATTCTATGTTCATTTTTTTCGATTTGAAATTTACTTTCTATCAACAGCAAGAAAGCCTAGCAGCTTATAAAGAAGCCACGGCAGGGGCAGTTACACCTCAGATTGTGATAGATGGTCCAAAAGGACAGACCAACCCTGAGGTTGCTGCCAATGGGACAGAACCTAATAAAAATCATGTAGGTGGTGAGGAAGAAGAAGGAAAGTTTTCAGCTCAAGATGCAAATGCACCGAAATCAAGTAAGGCTCAATATTTGAGGCCCATCAGTTTTCACTATCACAGTCTGAAGTAGTTTGTAATGGAACATCCATCATTTGAAAAGTGCTTCTGACCGTGCTTCCATGGTAGTGCATTCCTAATGTGTATTCTATGGGTAATTTTTTTTAAGGTGTCCAAAGTGCAGTTAATGGTAACCAGTCTTCACTGTTGCTCAGCTCATCCAGCTCTAGTAGTAGTTCTAATGCTGCCTCACCCAGCAGGCTAACACCAGATGTCACTCTCTGGAATGCTCAGGTGAGAAGAATAAATGATTACTTTGGTTTTTAGCTCAGCTCTTAAATTGTCCAATACTTTTTGTTCAAAAGAAATGCACATTAAATTGTGAAATAGTTTTTTGCTTTGGAAAAAATGAACATCAGTGCAGCACAATGCTGCACTGATACTCATTTCAATCTATGAGGAGAATACAAATATTAGTACACTACAATTCATTTATCTGAAAGTTAAAACATACAGCTTTGTAATTGCTTGGTATTGCATTACTACAAATGTGTAAAGTTTTATGACCATTGTTCCAAGAGGTCCCCTTTGGTTTCATTGGCTTTATGACAGCATTCTGGAAGAGCATGTATTTTCCCTCAATACCATTATTGGTCCCGGTCATGTGAGCTTTTTGGAAACTCATTTTGACACATTGGAATATCCCAATTTATTGATGATGTGGTGAATACTCTAAACCGGGGGTGGGGGAACCTATGGCACATAGAGCTATTATTTTAGCACTCCAAGCCGGGACTATGGTGCATGGAGCAAATCCACCTTGATTTTAGGTTGCGGGATTGAAATTAGCAACTGAAATTGATCTAACTGAGAATATTCTAACTATTGTTTCTTATTATTATTAATTAATAATGTCACTGATATTTTTTTCATATAAATCATAATTATATTATAAACTTATGTTATTGTGTACTGCGCAAAAGTGTAAGTAATAACATAAATTCGTAATGATATTTCATTCGTCTCATTGTCTTTTTGATGTACACCTAAAATTAAACTTCGAAACCAATAATTGTGAATAATGTTTTTAAATATTTCTTATTATAAAATGTCGTTTACATCTCTAATTGGCAAAAACCTTGCATATCTTGCTCAATGGATCGGGGCATGAGTCAAGCGGTATACTCTTTAATTCATAAATTCAGCACTTAGTCACCAAAAGGCTCACCATCCTTGCTCTAGACAGTAGCAATCCTGTACACATTATACAACCATTTTACATACTTGCTATCACAGTACCACTAGGCAGCTGAGTTTGTAACTTTGATCAACAGTGGTGGAAGGATGACACAAGGCTTTATCAAAATTTCAGTCTCACAGAATTCTTAAGTCATGAAAATGTATTGTGGTACATTCTTTTTTGAATCATCCTCATCAATAATTATATGTGGAATATATTTGTATGTTCTTACTATTTTTTGAAGTCACACATTCCCCATTGATGTTGGATGGCTGCTGAAATTCTACAAGTTTAACTATGGATTTTGACGTTAACCAAATGATTTAATTCCATGTTAGAAAAGTTAACACTGTTACCCATTAAATTATACCGTTTTAATATTTGGCAACTTTGACACTTTTCCACTGCGTAAAAAAGATGTTTTATTGCTAACCAGGTTTTGGTGTACTGCATCATTTTCAAATACAGAATGAGTACAAGTGCTGACTTAAATACCCATACATCTAGGAGGAGAGGGGCAGAGGTAGTTTAGGTGAAGAGGGTGGGTTTAGCATATAAGTGGAAATCCAGTTTAACATTGGTTTCCGAATTACAAAGTGTCTGGTATTGGAGCAGTGCTTTGCAGCAAGAAACACACAAGATTTTGTCATCAAAGCTGGGGGCCATTACAGCAACAGGAACAGTCATGCTCAACACAAACATAATCACATCAGGTGTGACTTGATGGAACATATCCATTATGGGGATAACTGTGCAGTTTCCAGTAGAGGTGGGACAAATAGTAGTTTTCTTGAATTTGAATATTAATCACATCTCGAATACTGGAATTGCTATTAATTTATTAAATATTTTTCTTCAAAATTAATTTTCTATAAAAAACTATAGCTTAATTTAATCCAAAAATTAACTTTTATTTTAAAATTTCAATAGAATTTAATACAATAAAATCATATTTATTACAGATTTTTATTTAAGAAAACAAGCATTATTTAATGGTAATGATCTAATCTGCTTCTTTCTTGTCACAAATTAAACCAGAGATGATAAAACAGGCACAGACTCGATAGAATGAAGCATTTTATTACTATTAGATGTCTCCCGTAATATCCCATTGTAATCAAATCACCTCGCAAAGATGACTTTGCAGTGACTTTTAATGGCTTTTCTAAACCAGCCTGTTTGAAGATGTTTTTTGCAATGTACAATGTAGAGAGAAAGAAAGACCCTCGGGAATTTGGCAACAATATCTCTGTGACATTGAGTCACATTTTATTCAGCGAATCAGATGAAGTTCATTTGTAGCCCAGTAGAAGAAAAGGTATGCATGTCAGAAAATGCTGTAAATTGGGTAGCAGAAATTTGAGTCTAAATATACTTCGCTTGTTTCTTTTGTGTATTTTTTAGATTGGCTGCTTTATAACTTTATGATTAGGCACAATACCCACACGTGCACGGAATATCCAAGGTTCTGCAACCCGGATAACAACAATGGAAAATTTGAACTCTTTATGCCAACCAGGTTAGCCTGGTGGGTAGGGAGCTCGCCAGCTAACCCAAATGTCGCAAGTTCAAGTCCTGCTTAAGGCATGGGTGTTTTGTTTGTCCAATAGGGTTTTTTCTAAGAGTTAAAGAGATGCAAAATGACCATAGCTGTCGAACCACCCTATAAACAATAGTACTACTACTTGAACTCTTTATGGTGATACTACAGAAAATGCCACTCATCACAACTGACAAGCACTGTTTGCTTTTACCAGTGATACGGACAAAGACCATAAAATCACTTGATGAAGATGAAAACACATAGTTTTTCCATATGAAAATTTTTTATTATATACGACCTAGGTTTCGACTTGCAAAGCCATCTTCTGATGAATTACACCTGAAGTACAATATACAATTCCTGAATTACAATTCACCTGAAGATGACTTTGCAAGTCGAAACCTAGGTCGTATATAATAAACAATTTTCATGTGGAAAGACCAAGTGTTTTCATCTTCATTATGAATCGCTTCCTCGAAGTAATGAATGTAAATACCCAATTTTATAAAATCACTTGCTATAATGAGATCTCTTTAGATTCTATTCTTGTTAGAGTGAACTTAGATTATATTTTTAACTAGTGGAAAAGTGACACCTCTTAATCATATGTTCCATTTCCACCATATCACACCTAAAACTATGCAATTCATGATGTAGAACCTTGCTTAAGATCTCAGCTTAATCAGATTCAACGTTCCCTTAGAGTCTGATCAAAAAGCATAGAAAATTGTCAGTCCCATTTTTTCCTATAAGAGAGACACCTTTACTTGAATTCCTGTATGTAAAAGGCAAATTTTTCTAAATAAATTATTCATTTAACTGGAGTTTTATGTAGGAATTGCTTTATGTTATCTAAACAACATTATATTGGAGTAAGAGAAACACTTGGTAATTCCACAAAGTTACGCCTGAGACAATAGCTTTAAACAATATTATATTTAGTATGACATGATAGGTACTTCCTAAAAGCACCACCCACATTGAAAAGTATGTGGGTCAGGCCGTCAAATGGAAGGAAAGAAATACAACTCTGGGTGTGGTGACTGAGTTTTCATCTTTTTTAACCGCAATCTGAGTTGTTACATATTTAGTGTTGTTTCCTCAATGGTTGAGATTTTAAAATGACCATGATTAAGTCAAGGGCAGGGATGAATAGTTTTACGAAAAATATACATTTTTATTAGCATTTTTAATTCTTACCTCTGACTAGAGGTAACCTGTCCTTCAGTATAAAATGCAATGAAAATCTTTGGTAGAAGAGTTGAAGTTACCTTTGGCCCATTTCATTTTCAGCATCTTCAGGTTAGACCTGAAAATGTAGACTGTTCAATGAAACTGGTCATTTTGAAATAAAAAAATCGTCTATAGAACCAAAAAATGTCTTTATCTATCATCAGTATGTAGTTTATAAAGGTAGTGCCTGATTCCACCCGATTATAGTGTATGGCATTTGATCTCATGTAAATCTGAAGCATTCACTCACACTTCTCTTTACACTATGCCTCCTTTACCTAGTCTCTGAACTCATTTCTTTATTTGTCCCTCAGCATTTTCATCTTTTGTCCTACATACTTTTTTTCCACTATCTATTTTCTGCCATTTTCCTTAACTTCTCATCCATAATACATGCCTTTTTCTGTTCTGGCTCTTATTATTTTTCCAGCAGCTCTCGTTATTCCATCCTTAAGAACTGCCTACTTATGTTCTATTGATTTACTTTGGTTACCCTTGTTTAGAAGTGTGTACTGATTTTTGGTACTCTTTCCTCTTTGTTCCCGTTAGTCTCTAGATTCCATTTTGTTAATCTCCTGCACTTTTTAATTCTTTTGAATTTCAAATAATGTTTCATCATAATCAGATTGTTATCAGAGTTCATATCTGCTACATGTAGTTTGATATCTCCCAGTGCCTTCCAAATGTACCTGCTTCTCTTGCAGTGTTTGAACCATATAGTTAAAGCATAATCCATGGTTTTTAAATTCTCTTCTAATTTACCCTTTCTGTTAATTTATCAGTTGCTCTGTTTTTGAGAGCTTCCCACTTTTGTTCCACTATCCTATTATGATTTTATACAGGACTATATACGGAATGTTGACGCTCTTACCTATTAATTCTTTTTCAGTTTCCACTTCATCATATCCAAAAGCTCATGAGGAGCTCTTATAAATTTAAACACTTATTCCTAAATCAGTACCTAACCATTATCTAGTCTAATTGATATATCCCTGTATCTCCTGTTGTGTTTAAAGTTTACCTGTTGAGTTTAAAGTTTACCTGTTGCTTGTGATTAAACTATGTGTTTGTTACTAAAAAACTATTAATTTCTCCCTGTGGTCTTTTCTTTCTCAATAAACTATAATCATCTATTTCCATCCATTTCCCTACCCATGACAGCATTTCTGCCCCACCTCACTGTAAAATGTCTGTTTTGCTGATGTCAATCATTGCTTCAAACTGATAATATGTATACTTCTTTCTCACAGTGACCACCCATTGACATATATACCCATATTAGAACTAGATAATTGAATCAGCTTTTACTTAGACCATTAACTACTCTATATCGAAGGTATTCATTTTGACTTCTCTCCTTCTTGATTTCTATCCCAGAATGTCCATTTCATGCTGGCTCCTCTCCTTGGCTATTATTACCACATTATATTAGTTTATAATAACATTTTTATATTTATTGATTAAATAATGTTTTATCCTTGCTGAATATTTTTTAAATCTTATTTTATATATTATTTTTGTTTCCTAAATAATTAATTTTGTAGTAATTCTTATTCATTTTCATGGAGTCTTGGACATAGTAAGTTTTTTATTTCTGCTTAATAATGTGCCAGCAGCCGTGGTTATACAATGAGGGAAAGAGAATATTTTGGCTTATATTTATGCCAAAGTAGACTCGTTATTACAAAGTTCACGGGACCAAAAAATCGGAGGTTCGTAATAATGTTGTTCGTAACAACGTAGTTTTTATGTAAACATCGCAAAAAATATCCATTCCTCTTTTTTGACCAGTTTAATCTTTCATGCATTAGAGCCATGCTGTGAAATTACATCAGACATGTAAATAACAATCAAATTATGCACAAATATATGAAATCAGTCAGTCTAATCTATTGTTCGAAAATCGTGCATGATGCTATTTTTTGTAGTAATCGTTGCAATCTGGGAAGTTAATTCAGCTGGGAGATTAATTCCATGGAAAAGTCGCTCGGCTGCTTGGATAATTACTGTGTGGCAAAATAATATAGTGGAATTCCGAATTTAATTATATCGATTTTATGGAAAATTTGATTTCTTGCAAGTTGGTGAGTGGCAGGATCCCGCCTGATTCCTTACGCGATATGGGATTATTATTTTACGTAATAAGAAATACAACTGCATTCACTTAACATAATTGGGAGTAATGATTAAATTTAAATGATGACAAGTTTCGTTAGATTTTCAACTATTTTAATTACTGTAACGTTTAACTTTTAATCGATAACACTTTTGCTCATGATTAAATTATTCGTTACCTGCAATCCTTATGTTTCGCTTACTCATCAAAATTATACCGATTTTCTGGGCTTTATGCATTGATAAGGGCTTCATTTTCCCTATGCCATTCAGTAACATTTTCAACTTAACCTTCTTCACCACAAATCTTCTGGGAGGTAATGTTGAAAAGTGCTTTTAACTTTGTCAGACAGCCTAATGAAACCCTCCACTTTTTTTCAAGGGAAATTACTCCCGCTTTCTGAATTAAAATAGGGCCACTGACAGGTAGGTTTTCTTGGCATTTGCA
>WURS02047503.1:0-11073 GCA_011762765.2 Rhinocypha anisoptera | reverse complement strand
AGAGAGAGAGAGAGAGAGAGAAAGAGAGAGAGAGAGAGAGAGGGATAGAGAGAGAAAGAGGGATAAAGAGAGAGAGAGGGATAGAGAGAGAGAGAGAGAAAGGGATAGAGAGAGAGTGAAAGAGAGAGAGAGAGAGAGAGTGAAAGAGAGAGAGATAGAGAGAAAGGGATAGAGAGAGAATAGGAATAAGAGAGAGAGAGAGAAAAAGGGATAGAGAGAGAGAGAGAGAGAGAAAGTGAGAGAGAGAGAGAGAGAGATTTTAGACCTTTTTGATATAATAATCATCATCATCCACAACAAACCTTTCACAACCCTTGCAAAAGTAGACGATAGCTTGCTTCGGAATGCCATCGGTTATGTCAATCTTCGCCTTCAAACACGAAATACACGTATTCGAAGGGTTTGGGTCAATCAGTGTGCCACATTCGCAACAAAGGCTAATCCAATAATCCAAAATTAATAATCACAAAATCATAATAATAATCACGTGACAAAGTTAAAAAATCCATTAGAAATCCAAAGAAAAAACTTACATTTTACCAGGCGTTTCAATTGCCGCTTCATCCACTTCAATATACTCCATTTTTGATTAATTTAATAAATAATTAATTAATGATAGATTAATTAGGAAAAAAACTACGAAAAAATCGATGAAGAAATATGAGAAACACGAAAACAAACCCAAAACGTTGAGCACACGCTTTGAGCAGCCACGCAAAAAACACGTGGAAAATTTTGAATTTCGCGCCATCTGGCGGCTAAATTCATAACTAACTGTAACGTTCTCTGTGGAGGGCCAGTTCAAAAGCGCCAAAACAAAACAGCCAATCAGAGAGCGGCATTTTAAAATCTGACCAATATACATATAGCAAAAAAGGCGAGGCTTATTTATTCAAAACTAGTCACGTTTCGTGAAATAGGCCACGCCTTTTATCTAGTTATGCCAATCTTTAATTTTGCACACATGCATACTGTGTTGATTTGACCGTTGTGTTTTGACGCTTTCACTCTCTCTCTCTTACGTTCTCAACCGGCGTGAGTTTTGAGAAAACCGACTCACTCTAATTTTGGAAGCCAACAAACTTCCTCACTCTCACACTTATTTATATTTATCTTTGTGTATTTTTTGCATCTTTGATAATATTTCTATTTTTACCTTAATTTATTTTGTGTTTATATATTTCTCTCATTATCATCCTTTATTATAAACTTATATTTTGTTTTGGTATGTTAACTCTTAACTCTGGTTCTTAACTCTTTCTCTCTCTCTCTCTCACTATTCCTTTCTCTATAGTTCACTTTCTCTCTCTCTTCTACTCTTTCTCCCACTTTCTCTCTCTCCCACTCTATCTCTCTTTTCCACTCTTTCTCTCTTCCATTTTGCCTAAGATAGCCAGAATGAGGTTGAAGAAAATAAGGTGTTTATTTATTATAAATTAACCGAATTTTCCTCAACTTCTTTCTGGTTATCTTCAGAGCCTAAATCATCGATATATTATTTATATTATTCTTATTTATATAAATTTTTCTTACCTTTCTCTCTCTCTCTCTCTTCTTTATTATCTATAATTCTTATATCAACTCTCTCTCTCTCTCTAGTTCTCTCTCTCACCCAATCTCAAAATGTCATTCACATTTCGCGAATCGGACATTCCACTCGATCTCGATTCTATGTCGAATAATCCATGTCGAGCTCTTCAGTTTCATTCGGAAATTGACGAAGATAATCTACCCCGAATCATAAATATAAATAATCCTAATCCGGATGAGGATTCGGATTATCTTAAGATTTATCTTCGAATTCGACCTGGTCCGGTTTCCAATCGGTACCAGATTTCGGATGGGCGGAATCTTGAGGTTGTGACCTCTGACCCTGGTTGCAACACGAATACCAATGGTAGTGGCTATGGAAGTGGAGTTATGTTTGGCTCAAGGTCTTTTAATCGGGAGACTCGGCTTCGTTTTTTCAAGTTTAACCGAATTTTTCAAGAATCCACTCAAGGTGAGCTTAGATTATATATTTAATAAAAATAAGCCCAGAATTAGATTATTTATTATTTATAAAAACAAAATTAGAATTGTTTCGGAATTTGAATTTTTTTTGGTTATATTTGAATATTTTAGAATTGGATCAGATATATGAATCCAAATTGAATTGGATAAGAATTTAAATCTAATTGAATATGAATCTAAATTGAATTCGAATTCTCAATCGAATTGGAATCTAAATTGAATTCGAATTCTTAATCGAATATGAATCTAAATTGAATTCGAATTCTTAATCGAATATGAATCTAAATTGAATTCGAATTCTCAATCGAATTGGAATATAAATTGAATTCGAATTCTTAATCGAATATGAATCTAAATTGAATTTGAGTTTGAACCATATATGCATTCGAATTGAATAAGAATTCTAATTGAAATTCGAATCGAATTAGATATGAATTTTTAAAGTAAGAATTCAAATTGATTTGAATAATATTTCGAATTGTATATGAATTTGAATCGGGTCCAATAGGAAAATCTAAATTGAATTCGAATCGAATCCGCTTGGTATCCAAATTCAATATGAATAGGATATAGTTTTTGTTTATAAATTTTTTTCTTATAGTATCTAGACATGCAAAGTGATTATTTATTTTTTTATTATTATTATTAAAATGTAATAATTTTATTTATCTTAAAATATTTTAGCCGAAGTATTCGAAACGTGCGGTTTGCCACTGGTGTGCAATGTTCTTCGTGGTGTCAACTCACTTCTGTTTACCTACGGAGTGACTTCTTCGGGTAAAACCTACACAATGCGAGGTACGCCTCACCAACCGGGTCTGGTTCCATATGCCATTGCATCGTTATTTGCACCGATCAAGGATCGATTTCAACTGGTCAAACATCCCGTTTACAAGGTATATATATATCTCCTATCTCCTGTTATATTAATGGCAATATATATTTTAATGGATAATATGATCGTGATTTTCTATGTTCTATGTTCTGTCATTTATTTTGCTATATATTTTGCTACCTAAACGTTTTTGTACTATGAGAGTTATGTTTTTTTCTTAACCGATTCGAATCGGTTAAACATGGTGGAAGTAGCGTAACTCTCACAGTACAAAAACGTTGTGATTCGAATTTGTTACCGATTCGAATCTAACTTTCTTTGTTATGATGATTCGAATTTTATTCCGAATCAGTTTGAATTTCTATGTTCTGTCATCTTTTTTGGTATTCTGCCACCCACGTTTTGTACTGTGAGAGTTACGCTACTTCCACTGTGCTTAATCGATTCGAATCGGTGATGAATTCAAATCACACAGTGAAAGTTGGATTCGAATCGGTTAAACACGGTGGAAGTAGCGTAACTCTCACAGTACAAAAACGTTGTGATTCGAATTTGTTACCGATTCGAATCTAACTTTCACACTGTTGTCATTCGAATTCTATGCCGATTCGAATCTAACTTTCTGTGTTATGATTCAAATTTTATTCTGATTCGGTTCGAATTTTGTGCATAAATCTTCGAATTCCCCGTCAATTTGATTCGGAATTCGAACTTTTTCAATTCTCGCTCTATTTGATTCAATTTTTTTTGCATAACCTTTCGAATTGACTTAAGTTTGACCTCGGTGGTTTTGCAGTTGTTTTTTTACAAGAGGTCCATTTTGTAAAAATTATCCGATTAATCTCTAATCTCTCTTTAATCTTAATCCTAATCCTCCCCAGGTTGCACATACCTTTGGTGACAGCTACAGTCTGGATGAGGAAGACCAGAAACGCGAAGACGACCGTCGGACTGTCATCACTTCGAAAGCGATCGAGAAGTTCGAAGATGAGATTTCCGAATTCAACAAGTTTGAACTGGATTTCTCCGAAAACTACCAATCCACAGTTGAGCAACTGAAGCAAACTTTTGGCCAGGTTCTATGCGAAGAATCTGAAGAATCAAATAATGATTCGGATCTCTCAATCTGGATCTGCTACTATGAGATCTACAATGAACAAATCTTTGATCTTCTTGACTTGCCAGAGCTTGGACCTAAGCAAAAACTTGAACCTCTGATTCAAGGTAAGGATATTTAAGTTTATATATAATAATCTAAATAAAAAAAAGTCGAAATTTTTTTAATTACTTAAGATTCGAATATGATTCTGAAATTCGAATTCAGACTCTAGATAAGTATTTGTCTTTTGACTCTCCTGTTATATTAATGGCAAATATTAAAAAATTCGTTGGTTTTCTATGCCCTATTCTATGCTTAGACAATTTCATGTTCTGCCACTCGGCTATTTTGAACTGTAACAGTTAAGCTTCTTCTACTGAGCTTAACCGATTTTCGAATCTAACTATCGTTGTTGTGATTCGAATTCATCATCAATTTGAATCTCCGGTTATATTGATGGCAAATACAAAATTCGGTAGTTTTCTATGCCCTATTCTATACTTAGACAATTTCATGTTCTGCCACTTGGCTATTTTGCACTGTAACAGTTTAGCTACTTCCACTGTGCTTATTTGAATTCGAATCCAACTTTTATTGTTATTCGAATTCATGGCCGGTTCGAATCTAATATTCGTTGTGATTCGAATCCTTAAAAAATTCGATTCGAATTATATTTCTAAAATAAAAATTTTTGAATTAATTATATTATCTTAATAATATATATAGTCATATATTAAGATAATCCTAAATTCAATTTTGTTAATCCATTTTTTTCGTTAATCCCTTAATCCAAGGTGGAGTGAAGAATATCAGTCACGTGTTTGTCACGTCAGCTTCGGAAGCGTTTATGGTCTATCTGTGGGGACAGAAGAATCTGGCTCAACACGTGGCACGGACCAACCTAAACAGTGCATCGAGTCGAAGTCATTCGATATTTCAAATTTCGTTGATTCGAACCGACCTTCGGAACCAGTGTCGGGTGACCAGTAATTTGGCTTTTTGTGATTTGGCTGGTTCGGAACGGGCGAAGAAGACTCAAAGTTCGGGTGGACAGATTCGGGAGGCTAGCCAGATCAACAAGTCGTTGATGCACTTGAGACAGTGCATTCAGAAGGAGAGCTCTAAAGTGAGGTAGGTTATCCAATTTTGTTTTATTTTTCGAAATCCGAAACTTTGTTTCAAGATTCGAAAGTTATTTTTATTCGAAATTTTTATTTCAAGATTTGAAAGTTTTGTTTCATTATTCGAAATTTTTATTTCAAGATTCGAAAGTTTTGTTTAATGATTCAAGCATTCTGTTTTATTATTCGAACCTTCAGTTTTATTATCCAAAAATTCTGTTTAAAGTTTCAGAAGTTTGTCATTATTCGAACATTTTGTTTCATGAATTGCAAGTTTTGTCTCGTTATTATCCAAACATTCTGTTTCGTTAATTTTCCAAAATTTTTAAGATTCGAAATTTTTGTTTCATGATTCGAACATTCTGTTTCATGATTCGAAAGTTTTATTTAAGATTCGAAGGTTTTTGTCTCATTATTCAAAAGTTTGTTTTATTATTCGAAAGTTTTGTTTCGTTATTCAAACATTCTGTTTCATTATTATTTATCCGAAATTTTTATTTAAGATTCTAAGTTTTGTTTCATTATTCGAAAGTTTTGTTTTATTATTCGAACATTCAATTTTATTATTCGAAAGTTTTATTTCAAGATTCGAGGGTTTTTGTTTCATTATTCGAACATTTTGTTTCATTATTCGAATGTTTTCTAATATTTTGGTTTATATGTAACACACAGAGGTGAACGCCAGATGGATCACTACCGAGATTCAAAGCTAACCATGGTACTTCGGCCGTATCTCACCGGAAACGAAGGTCAAACTTGTATCATAGCAAATCTTAACCCTTCGGATCAGTTGTTTGATGAGAGTTTTCACTCGCTTCAATTCTGTTCAATCGCGGCTACGGTGGAACAGAGTCGAGTGAATGAACCGAAGAATATTCGTCGTTTGACGGTTCACGAAGAGGAAGATGAAGAAGAATTAGAAGAGGAAGAGATTCCGGAAGAAGATGGAGAAGAGATTGAAGAACTTCGAGAGACAATCCAGCAAAGAGATGAAATAATTGCAAAGTTACGTTCAAGACTTCGCGCCAAAGATGAAGAGTTGAAAGAGGTTCGTTCCGGTTATGAAAAGATGATTCAAAGTATCGAAGCTGATCACCAAGAGGAATTAGCTACAAAGGAAGCGGAAATGAATGAGGAGATTCAATTATTAAAAGAGAAGACTTCCGGTAGTAGTAATGTGAATAATAATAATAATAATGAAGCCAACTTCCGGTTGGGAAGAAACTCGGAAAAGGAGGAAAGTTTGGAGAAGGAACTTTTTCAAGCGAATACTAGAGTTGCGGAATTGGAAACCGCACTGGAATTGGCTCATAAGGAAAGAGCGGAAGCGTTCAAGTTACGAGCGGAAGTTGAACTTGAACGGGATGAGGCTTTGAAAAAGCAACAGATTTCAACTGAATCCGAATTATCAGTGGGCAATGAAAAGTTGGAGAGATTGGAAAAGGAACTCTTCCAGGTAAGAGGAGATTATTATAGGTTATTATGATGGATTTAAATTATGATATATTTTGATATATGAAATTCTCCTATATATATTAATGAATAATATGGTCGTGGTTTTCTATGTTCTATGTTTAATGTTCAGCCATTTTTTGGTATTGTGCTATCCACGATTTTGTACTGTGAGAGTTACGCTACTTCCACTGTGAATAACCGATTCGAATCCATTGTTGTGATTCGAATTCTTTACCGATTCGAATCTAACTTTCACTGTGGTGATTCGAATTTTATTCCGATTCGGTTCGAATTTTTGTGCATAAATCTTCGAATTCTTTGTCAATTTGATTTGGAATTCGAACTTTTCCAATTCTCGCTTGATTTAATTCGAATTTTTTGCATAACCCTTCTAATTAACTCGATTTTGACCTCGGCGACTCTGCCGCCGTTTTTGTGCTATATAAGAGTATAAAGAGAGAGAATATTTTAGGACAGTAATAGATTATATTTTATTTTAAGAGATCATATATATAAATTAATAATAAGATATCACATTTAAGTAAATTTTTGGAGTAAGAATTTTCAAATTTTGAATTTGCAAAATTTACGAATTTTTCCAACAAAATTTTTTCCAGTTTTACGAATTTGATGATTTTTTGAGGTAAATTTGAAATTAAGAAAAATCATTTTTTAAATATAAATGTGAATTTTAATAAATTAGCGAATTTGCGTAGAAATACTTTGATATTACGAATTTTTTTTTCGTTTTCGAAATCTATAAATCGCGAATTCTTTTTTTTTGTATGTTAGAGTTAAAAATATTTAAGGTATAAAATAATTGGCTTAAAATTTTTTTTTATTTATTATATAATATATGTTCTATCTATTTTATATTTTCAGGCAAACTCTCGTGTGGCAGAGCTTGAAACGGCTCTCGAATTGGCCGAAAAGGAACGAGACGAGGCGAAGAAGGTTCGAGAGGAGTCGTTTTTGTTGAAGTTGAACAACGATGAAAAGCAGGAGAGAATTGAGAAACTTACCGAGGAGATTGAGGCTAGCTTAAAGGTTAAGATTGGCGAATTGGAGAAACAGGTTGAATTGCTGACTGAACAAGATCGGGAGAGTAAAGCAAGGCTTGAGGTGAGTGTGTTTCTTCATTTTCTGCCACACTTTTGCACTGTGTGAGAGTTACTGTGCTTAATCGATTAGAATCTAACCTTTCACTCTGTTGTGATTCGAATTCACCGATTCGAATCTAACTTTCACTCTGTTGTGATCGTTTGATTCGATTTTTTGCGCATGCGCAGTTTGAATCGAATTAATCATCGATTCAAATCTAACTTTTACTCTGTTGTAATTATTCGATTCGATTTTTTTTGCGCATGCGCAGTTTGATTCGAATTGATCATCGATTCGATTCTAACCTTTCACTCTGTTGTGATATTTCGATTCGATTTTTTTTGCGCATGCGCAGTTAGATTCGAATTCATCAACTGATTCGAATCTAACTTTCACTCTGTTGTGATCATTCGATTCGATTTTTTTGCGCATGCGCAGTTTGATTCGAATTGATCATCGATTCGATTCTAATTTTTCACTGTGTTGTGATTCGAATTCAACCACCGATTCGAATCTAACTTTCACTCTGTTGTGATTCGAATTTTTCCGACTAATTCTTCGAATTAGGATAACTCGAGTCTGACTTGGTCGGCTTTAGCTTTGTAAAATAGAATATAATTTCGATTAATTAATTTTTATAATTCGATTACTTCTACCAAACAGTCTCTGAATTCGGAAAAGAGCATCTTCGAATCACTTGTCGTAGGTCTTCGGCTCGACAAGAAGAATCTTTCAGCCGAACTCGAATCACTCCGTGCCAAAGTCTTGGAACTGGAAAAGTCTCTTAATGAGAAGAACTGTCAAGAAGTGGAATTCGAAAAAACCAAATCAAATCTCGAAAGTGAGATTTCGACCAAATCAAACCAAATTGCAGAGTTGGAACAACGAATTTCGGATCTTGTCACCGAGTCCAAACGGCTGGAAGCAGAAGTGGAAAACGCCAAAACTCGAGTGGAGTTGAAGGAGAAAACGATGAAGATGCAAAAGGTTCGACTGGAATCGGAGATCAAAAGTCTCGAAGAGAAAGTTCAATCTTTGGAGAGATGGAAAGAGGAGACTTCTGATGCGCAGGCGCAGACTATCGAAAGACTTCGACGGGAGATCGAGGAGAGTCATTTGGAATCTAAGGGGAAGAAGAAGACTACTTACTTTCATGACTTATCCGATCGATCTTTGGAGAATGTCGATCCGACTACTCGTAGTAATAGCCCTATGATTCGAACTGTGAAGGGTGGAGTCAAGAGAAAGGTTCAAAGACTTGGATCTCTTCCGGATGATGATTCGGATCAAGATTATGAGCCACCAAGCAGTAAGCCTGCGAGGGGTAAGGGAAAGAAGGTGACTCACTTTCATGATCTATCCGATCGGTCTTTGGATGATGATGATGATAATGGTGCGAATGAGAATGTCGATCCGAAATCGCCTACACCGAAGAAGAAGTGTGGAGGAAGGAAGAAGGCTTTGGAGAATGCACTGCCTAAAAGTGTACTCGATAGTCTTTCCAAGCGGCGTGTTGGCGAATCTTCCGTGCTTAAACAAAAGGTTAGTTTGGGATAGTTTCAATTGACTGGTTCGGGTTAAATTGAGATAATTTGAACTGTTTTAGTTAGGTTGAGATGGTTTGAATGGACTGTTCTAGTTAGGATAGGATAAGATAGTTTGAATAAACTGTTTTACTGGGATAGTTTAAACTGGTTTAGTTGGTATAGTTTGAATGAGCTGCTAAAGTTAGATTGAGATAGTTTAAATAAACTGTTATAGTTAAGTTAGGGTAGTTTTAATGAACTGTTTAAGTTAAGTTCGGTAGTTAAGCTAGTTAGATTGGGATAGTTTGAACTGTTTTAGTTAGGTTGAGATAGTTTGAATGAACTCTTTTACTTTGGTTTTAATAGTTTATAAACAGTTCTGGTTTAGTTGGTATAGTTTGAATAACTGTTTTAGTTATTTTGGGATAGTCTGAACTGTTATAGTCAAGTTAGGATAGTTTGAATGAGCTTCTAAAGTTAGATTGAGAGTTAGGTAGTTAGCTTGGGATAGTTTGAACTATTATAGTTATGTTGAGATAGTTTGAATGAAGTATTCTAGTTAGCTTGGGATAGTTTGAACTGTTATGGTTAAGTTAGGGTAGTTTGAATGAACTGTTCTAGTTATCTTGGGATAGTTTGAATGAACTGTTCTAGTTAGGTTGGGATAGTTTGAACTGTTATAGTTAAGTTAGGGTAGTTTAAATGACTGTTCTAGTTAACTTAGGATAGTTTGAACTGTTATAGTTAAGTTAGGGTAGTTTAAATGACTGTTCTAGTTAGATTGGAATAGTTAACTGTTTTAGTTAAAATGGGATAGTTTGAACTGTTATAGTTAAGTTAGGGTAATTTGAATTAATTGTTCTAGTTAGTTTGGGATAGTTTGAACTGTTATAGTTAAGTTAGGGTAATTTGAATGTACTGTTCTAGTTAGCTTGGGATAGTTTGAACTTTTCTAGTTAGGTTGGGATAGTTTGAATGAACTGTTATAGTTAAGTTAGGGTAGTTTAAATGAACTGTTTAAGTAAAGTTAAGCTAGTTAGCTTGGGATAGTTTGAATGAACTGTTATAGTTAGCTTGGGATAGTTTGAACTGTTATAGTTAAGTTAGGGTAGTTTAAATGAACTGTTTAAGTTAAGATAGTTTGAATGAACTATCTACTTTAGCTTGGGATAGCTTATTTATCTAATTTAATTACTATTTTTTAAAATTACTTTTAATCTAACAGCAATACTCGGTAAAGAAAACCATGCCCAAAGGCAACCAAAGTTTGGAGATGTTTTCCCCGGAAACCTTCGTAAGTTGATCATACATTCTTTGTTATACCTATCTATTTATTTAACCCTTTTTGACCTTTGACCTTAGATGCGACAAGAGGGCGTAACCGGAAAGGGCGGATACAACACACGTCAACGCTCGAGACGGCAATTGTTTTAAGAACAACAAAAATAATAGTTATTATTATTATTATTAATCTTTGATCTATTTGATCCACTTCAATATGGAACTATCTCTACTTACTAATTAAAAAATAATATTAATTGTAATTTTAAATAACCTACTTATAATTACCCATAATAATTCTACTTACACTTTATTCTCTTTATATTTTTATATTGATTATAAATAATTTTTGATAACTTATAAATATAATAATTTTTTGTATATGTGTAATAATATTTATAATTCAAAATTAAAGGTTTTTTTTATTTTTATATTAAATATAAAACATTTTTCTGGTGTGTTCAAATTTTGTCTAATTTGTGAGGATTTGCAATCCACAGTTCAACTATACTAATTAGTTACTAATTAAATGCTCAGGTTCCTAGATATATATAAATATCACTGATCTCTCTCTCTCTCTCTCTCTCTCTACTCTCTCATAAATAATAATAATAATAACATCTGAGTGAAGACCAGAGTCCC
>WURS02047492.1:0-11074 GCA_011762765.2 Rhinocypha anisoptera | reverse complement strand
ACCAGATGATGGCGATCATCGCCGAAACCGGTCGTGTTTTGTAATTTTTTATCTTTTGTGGAAATATAACAGTTATTAAAAAAACCATCACTCTTTCATCTTTAAGTTTAAGTAAATATTTTTAAATATATAAATTTAAAAAAAACATATATTGATAATGGTAGGTTAAGTCTTAAATTACATCAGTAAAAATAAAAAAAATCATTGTGCCCCCAAAATAAACTTTGTAAAGTCATTCCACGATAATTAAGAAACTCTTCGATCATATCATAACCGTTGAGAACATTTTTATGATCCATTCTCCGACCAAGTATGTAAATTATCAAAAAAATATAAAAATGTTAACCACATTCGGAATGATAAAAAAACACTTAAGAACACAATATTTTAACCAACTTTAACGATTCTTCAAAGCGAGCTAAAGAATTCCTCCTGTATTATTAAAAATTATAATGTTTGGCACGAAATGGTGAATTGTGTCGGTGAAAAAAGTTATTTTGGGGAACAAAAGTGGTAAGCCGCAGTGTATGGAGGGATTGATTTGGCATTATGTGCGCTGTGTCTGTAGGGAGTTCTGAGAGGACCAAGGGATGAGGAGACACGGATAGAGGATAGGGATAATATTCTGGAAAGGAGAAGCCAGTACATATTAAAATAATAATTTGATGCGAATACATTCAGAATACAATTTACTAGCGGCGGTCAGCTCGGGCGAAATTTTCATCCTGGAATTTTAAATTGTAACATGGGGAAAATGGGGAAGGGTCAACTTGGAATTTAGTATTCCGTAAAACATCTCACGATTCATCTAATACACTATTTCCGAAATACTGACATCCATGATGAATCAAAACCCAATGTTGATGATGAATTTCTTTAAAGTTAGCCATTGATGACTTTCTAATTAATTCATGATACTATGTGTGACATATATATGTGTGGAAATATGTTATCAAGAAAACTAATGAGAATTCAAATACGCTCTGGTTTTCCGAAACCCTTTGAAACACGGTTAGTTTTCCGGCATTTACGGAAGAAATGAGTTTCATAGAAAGTACATATATTGGGCACCACTGTTGGCAATGATATCAGTATTTCTCATAATATTCTCAGTAAATCAAAGGCATTCATTGAAAGAATCTCAGGCCTCGACTTGGAGTGAAATCTTTAGAAAAAAAATGATTGCGTTGTGGACAAAGAGTGATGAACAATTAAAATGACAATGAAAGGTTGAGATCGAGCAATACAAAATCCCACGTACCTGAAGGCAGTACAAGAGCGATAAAGAACTGATTAGTAAACGAAGTGACTTTTGATGTTTCAGAAAATCTACACAAATGAAAAACCATGGCATTTTGCATTAATAAACAACGTCTGTTACAAATATAAATAAAATAGAAACTAATAATATACTTCTGCTACCAATAACTACCAAAAATACTGACACCTGCTCGACTTTGGGAAAACTTTGCCACAACCAATCAGACACACAGATCCGCAAATAAAAAATTTGATTCTCCCAGTCGAGCCTGAGGAACGCTCGGGAAAATCTGAATTGCTCACACCTGGGTCATATATCTCATTTATTTCACTGAGGATGCCGGAAAAGTGGAGCAATTCCATAATGAAACTAGGCATTGGAATTGAAAACGTTATATATTTCCACAAAATAAAGAGAGCATGCAAAACCGATTATGCCAATAATCGTCATTATCTGAAACCTTAAGGTTGGATATTATTAGATTATGTACATTGAGGGGGTATGGAGGGGAGAGGTAAGATCGAAGTTTTAAAATCAGATTTCAACAGGTTCAAATGAGAAAACTGTAATGCCGTTTATGTGGGACAATTTGAACGTAATTTCAAACTCAGAACCAATGAACACAAAAATGTCATCCTGTCTGGCTCCCACATATCACTTTTTCTACCACATCTCCACTTTTTTCCCCGAAATTCTACACTACGAAAACAAAGGTAACAAACTTGACACCCTTGAACAATTCGAAATCTTGCGACATAACCTTGACTACTACCACACCGTGGTCAACGAATATTTCCTCCATAACCGCTCTCCACTGCTCCTGTCCACACTACCGCACAACCAAACCACCATCCCTCTCAATGACGTCCCTTTCCCCCGTTTATCCTCCCCAACCTAGGTCAAGATTTTCTCAAAAAAATTAAATATGCCCCGCTCACCACCCTCCTCCCCTCCACACTAACAATGTAGGTACATTAACTTTCAATATCCAACATTCAGGCATCAGATGACAACGATTAACGTCAAAACTGATCCTGATCTCTTTATTTTCTTGAAATAAACAAAGTTTTCAATTCTATACTGCTTAAAATCCAATTTACCGGAGGCCGATTAAGAATCATGGTTCACCTTTCACATCACAATACATCACGACTATTGTCGTGATGTATTTTGATGAGAAGTGTGTCTTAATAAGTGCATGAGAATGAAGGGAGTTTGAAGAGAAATTTGGACTGCTTTCATCGTATACCATCACTATAAACCGAAAGAAGACCATTCAATCAACTTTATGAGTATTTTACGTGTGCCCACGCGTAGGCTCGTGGGTAGGCCTTTGCAGCCAGGGAAGCACTCCAATTTTCATCCTCCCTTCACTGAGAGGCTTGGTTTGACTGATTGCGAGTTCGGGTGGGAGTAATTCACCATTGGGATTTTTAGTGAATATTTTAATTGATTTCGGGGACTCCCTTGTGTTCCAGGTTCCATGCAGAGGCCGGCGCTCATATCCCATCCCCAATCCAAATGGAGTCCTCAAACTATATTCCCTATTCCTTCCACCTTGATTTACCCGCCACTAATTCAAGCCCTTCCTCGTTTCCCTTTATCCCGTAAAACTCCCATTGCCGGTCACCAATTCCCTGCTTGTCCCCCCCTACCCTCTCCAAATGCTTTTTGCTTATAACTACTCCAAAACACCCCAATCGCATGAGACCCTGTAAAACCTATGTCGCCGGGAAACATTTATGCGCACAGCGAACAAGCTAAGTAACAGCGGCGTTGTGTCCAATTAATCGGCGCCTATTTCCCATCAATATTGTCACTGGGTACAATTCCGTACTAGTCTGCGATAGAGACATTCATTTTCCGGTCACAGGCGTACAAAGGAGATAAGTGCCATATGCAGTGTAAAAGGGGTTAAAAATTAAATGTGACCTTACTTATTTCTGAAATCCTTCCCATGGTTCCCCATTAATGCACTAATTCATGCTCTAACTTTCATACCTTAGTTACAACCGCAAGCTCCGTGCGAAAGTACACAAATCATCTTACGAATTTTTGGTTTCAGGGTACCATACAAAACACGTAAAAATCATGAGTAGTCGTACAAAAATTAGTTGATCAACTCGGATATAATTAGAGCAAACATAATTTTAAAATAATAACAGCCATAAGAAATATCGATTAAACTACGTTACGAACGTAAAAGGAATCATTTTTATAAAAAAAATCGCGATAAAACATCTTTAGGGGAAGTTTCCACGTTTTCTCCCGAGAGACTTTTTAAGGCATCCGAAATGCCAAATTTGTAATTAGTTATATGTTTATGTATGCCGGCAAAGGGGAAACAGAAATAGAACAGGTAAAACGTGGGGGCACACTCGATGAAAAAGGAAATTCCAGACCATGGATGCAGCGACTCCTTCAGAGATTTCCCGTCTGCTTCCATTCGAACCCTCCCACTCACCCTCCCCCCCCCCTTTAACTTTTACTCAACATCAATTTACCGGATGGCTGGATTTCTTAACTAGCCCTTATCCCTACTTTCTCCACAAATCGAAACTCCGAGCAAGAAAAACAAAAAGGGGAAATGAATTAAATACACGAGGAGGAAGCGAACAGTAGAAAGAACATCTTCAAAATTCACCCTTCGCCCGAATGTGTATTACCCTAAACACTTTGTTATTTTTACTCCCCACCTTCCTTCCATTTCCGTCCCTTGATACCCCTTCTCTCTCCCTCACACTCCGTCAGAAATTAAAACCATTGCTTGATTTTTTTTCTAATTAACGAAGTCTCAAGCCAACAGCTTTGCGTCCAAACTCTGTCCCCTTCCATCTCAATCCTGCTATCTCTCTCTCTCTCTGAGAATAAACTCGAGGTAAACATGGAAAATTGAGATGAACAAAGAAGAAATGAATCCTTAGTTGGGCCTTTGCCAATGAAGTATTTATAAATTATCCCGACTCCCAAGTCTCTTCTGATGCTCATTTATTTCGTGAAATTTTTATACTTATAATCTAAATTTTTATTTATATTTACCGATATAAGGCATGCTCTACAATTTATATACCATCTCTTTCAAAGTCCAAAGTTTTGTTTCTGACTTTTTCTGCTGGGGTAAAAGCAAGTTCCACAAATACAATAGTTAGACACTGGAAAATATAACAATGAGTTTTTTTTTGGAAGTGTAGTCATCTATGTTTATGAAGGACCTTGACTGATGTCCTGCGTGCACCTAATAATATTCCTTTGAACAATAAGGGCGAAAAATAACAGTGAAAAAAAGCTTACCACCATTGCAGGACAACTATTCTAAGAGTCATTTCATAAAAACTCTCAACTAATTTCTTTTATCCGTTAAATTAATAGCTTATTCTTTACTCTGTCATCAGTATTTACTACCTTTATCCCATTTACGAATTTTCTCTGTAGTTTTTAGTATTTATGTAGCATTCAACATTTGTGTACGTAATCCGCTCCGATCTAATATTACGAAAGATTTTCTCGTAATAATTTTCTGGCTGTGCGAAGAATTTCCAATATATGTTCAGCAGTTAAAATATTCACCATCAGTGTGTTTAAAACTTATTATGTTCCACTCAATCATCACTGTTTCTTACTTTTAATTTCAATTTGCGTTTGTATTCCTGTGATTATTGGAATTTTCTTCTTTTAAATTGTGTCAGGAATTACGAGAAAAGTTTTGACATCCTTGTACTTTTTCAGTAAATTTTCATAAAGTCACATTCAACGTTCACTAACTGTTTGGAACTTACAAGTTTCGCCTGTACTCCCTCTTGTTTATTATGCTATGTGCGGAACAGCGTAAGGGATTCGGCTTCGTACAGAATTTTATCGCTCTAAATTCGCTTCTCTCCGAAACACATTCCAACTGTTCAGATTGTATTATGTTTATTGTCCATTGTTGCTCGTATAGAGGGTTTCAATCACCCACGCTATTATTATTTGAAGTTCAATGCGAAATTCAATGAGAAAATACTTATTTCGTCGCGTAGACGTATTACCCTCTCAATACATACAGAAAATATTCTGAATACTCCACACATAAAGTTATGTCATCTTTTTTTATAACATAGAATACACAGACGTAAAAATTACTAATCAAATAGGAACATGTTTTTAATCGGTTTTAAATTGGATTTTTCATCATATATTAGCTGTTTACCATTTTCTGCTGTACGCAAATTAATGACCTTGGTTGTATTATGGAAACGGCAATAATAATGACAGGCTAAAGTCAGGTTTTAGATTAACACAAAAATTAACAGAATAAGATAATCCCTGTTCATCTCTTCAAGCATGTAGTACATGAATGTCTTAAAAAATTCATCTCCCCTTCCATCCACTTCTTTCGTCTCCATTAGATTTCCTCCAATAATTTTCTCTGCACCACCATTCTATGAAATTATTCGCTTGTATACCTCTTTGTTCGCTTTACCTTCTCCATCCTTCGCCAAACCCACATCTCAAAAGTCTCCAATTCTGCTCATCCTTTTTCGACAAAGACCAATTTTTGGATCCGCGCAAGGTCACACTCCACATAATGGTTTTCACTAATCAATTTTTCGAGTATTTATTTAAGGTACTCGTACCTTACTTTTTTGAGCCCTGCAAGAATCTAATTAAAAGATTCGCGAGCCTCTGAAAGACTTTTCTCTGGACATATTCCCAGTTTGGCCTATTGTCAGTAAGGGGAATATTAACAGATTATGGTAACTATTTAAAATTATCAATGAAAATCAAATTGTTTTATTTCGTGAATTCACGGAAAATACGATTTCCCGAAGATTCAAAAATATCGGGTAATCGGAAACCGGACACCCAGATCCTTCCAGTCCACTCAGACTTTTTGCAAAACTTACCTCATTGTCGCCCGCTCCACTTTATCGAAAGCTTTCTCAAAGTCTAAAAAGCAGAAGCATACAACCAGATTACGTTCTATCAATGGCATAATTATTGCTTTTGATTTGCGAATCCAATCATCTCTCTTTAAGTTTTCCTGGCCTTAACCTGGGTATTATTTTGGCCTTTTCTCCAATATTTTGAAAATGACTTAGGACGACCATCCAATTATACTGCAATCCTCATGTTCTATAGTTTTGGTTTCCTTCTGTATCGAAATTAATATCGATCTAATGAAATACTAAAGACAAGTACCTACATCATAAATTCTTCGAACGACCTTTCTCATTTTCCTCAACGCTCCAGTAATCGGTATATTAATCACTCCCATTGCATTCTTAACGTTCACATCGCAATTTTCCTTCTGTATTCCACTTTTAAAAATATATCTGGCCTAATTTATCCTCATTTACGTAATAGTAATCCCTTTGTAAATCTAATAGTAGGGATATAATAAACTGTATCAGGCTTCACAGTAGGGGTCTATTCTCTTTACTGTAGAGTTTTTCCAGGTACTCCTTCCATCTCCCCTGAATTTCGGCAGGTTATATTATTACCTTCCCAAATATCTCTTGTGATAGGGACCATAAACAGTAATAGATACAAAGAAATATAAATTATAAATGTCGGTATGTAAGAAGTGAGATACCCAATAATCATCACTTATATATCTACATACGTGCATTGGTCTACATACCTTCGCAGGCCACCTGACGGTGCATGGAAGGAGTGAGAAAACCAAGTGATATAAAGATTTTATCATATAATAATTAATAAATATTTAATTCCCCTCCAACAATTAATTTATTAGGGGAAATTAAATTATAGAATTAAATAATCTAATTTCCCCTAATAAATTAATTGTTGGAGGGGCTGACATATTAGCTTCTAAGGACGCCTAGGTTTTAGAAATTGCTTCATCTATTAACGAGAGTTTACTTTTCCGTAATGTCCGCAGAAATAAATATTCCCCAAATTTATTCTATCTGTCTTTCATTGTAAATGTGGTTAGACCGCTGGCCTATATAGGTTGAGCAATGTATAGGTGCTGAAGGGCTTTCGGTGCTCCACCACTGCAATCCACGCGGTGGAACATGGAAAGCCATTAAGCACCACATCATGGATCACCGCGGAAGCCTGCGCCAGGACTGAGCTGTGAATAGCTGACAACATCACTATCGAATTCACGATCGTTTCTAAGTCTTTTGAATAAATCTGGTGTCACGTCTGCTTCGTTCTAACGAGTACCAACCGTTAATGCATCAATAATAACGATGTTTATAATAGAAAAAAATCAAGAAATGAGCAGAGCGTTATGAATAAACAATAATAAAAATTACTTTGACCAATATCTATGTATAATTATGTTCATTTAAATAGTTTACATAGGTACAATAAATTGAATACTTTTTACTGCCAATAAAAACAATAATCAAATCTTCGTTCAGGACTAAAGAAACGGTCAGAAGATTAACGCGCCCTAAAAAATTAATTATATCCCATAGTTTATAAAATAATCTTCTAGGATTACAATTAGAAAATATTCTGTAAATCATGAATAAACACACACTATGGAGAGAGATTAATTTTAAAAAGCTCTCCAGATCTTAAAATTCATAGTATTTTTCCAATGAATTGCGATGATGTGACCATGACTGCGATGATTGGTACGTCAAGGATAAGAAAAGTTTTTTAAAAAATATCTCGATTAACGAAACCCACACCATGAAAAGCGCTGAATCGGTATAGCCATATCACAGTACTCAACTATAAGGTTGAATTGTTAGGTCAATGTTCACATAATACTGAATTCAACGGACTGTGTATATTGACAGATCGGGCAAGGTTAATTTATTATTATAAGGTTAGGCAAGTTTATTTCCAAGTGCCGCTTGCGGTTTCTCACTAATATGTTTATTGAAGGGTAATCCACCGGTTAAGTTTTTGTTGAGCTTTAGGTTAGATTTGCAGCGCAACATCAAACTTTAACTGAACTCTGCATACTTCCTACCCCCTTCTATCTAAAATCCCTATTCTCTTCCTACTATTACGCGCTTAATCAACATTCTACCCTCCACTACAACCTTCAACAACCAATTGCCTCTGATTACCCTTCCCATCTACTCTTCCTGTTTTTTTTTTAATTCCTCGCAGTAGACGCCTCTCCTCCCCTACCATTCTCAATGGACTTTCATTCGTTTTTCTCTCCGTCACCCTTACCTTCTACATCCGTCGCCAAACCCACACCTCAAAAGCCTCCAATCTATCCTTCCTCATTGATCAGGTTTCGGATCCAAAAAATGCTACGCTCCATATGAGGATTTTCACCAATCGTTTCTTCAAATTTTTATTTTATTTATATTTTTATCTCTCATCAGCTCCTTCCTTTTCGTAAAGTCCTCTTTTTCTAATCTCTAAGATGTGTTAGCCAGAAAATCACATTCTTAAGTTTAGCTGGAGGTGTGTAGATTAGTCGCTGAGACTTGAATCCTAATTTCCCGTTCAGTATCCAAGACTCTATTCACTTGTCCACCAATACCTCTAAATATTATCCGATAACAATAAAACAAGAATGAATTATTAAAACACTGACTACTTTCCCATTGTATCTTAATATAAATGACCTAAATGGTAGGTAAACTTGATCCTCTCCTTACAAAGGATTGATACAATATAAATTACCTAAATGGTAGGTAAACTTGATCCTCTCCTTACAAAGAATTGATACAATAACGGTTTAAAAACAAATGTGAATAAATATCGATTACAATTTATTAGATATCCTATTTTCAGTCGCATGGAAAAAGCAATTGAAGTCTCTAAGAAAATGTATCTTCTGATTTTGCTTTAAAATGTTATCATTCTAACTATGGCATAGTTGTTTTTAGTATAAATAGCTAGCTAGGTGAGATACTATACCCTGCACCGAATCGACACAAATAATTTTCAAATACGAGAGGAGAAAGTCTAAAATTACGACAAAAGTTGAACCCATTAAGGCATAAGGCGCCATTCAAAAGAGGAAAAGAGTGCGGGGTGGTGCGGGAAGGCGCAACGAAATTGACACTTTTTCTTCTCCTTCGCTCAATCCAATGGATAAGAATTAGAAGCGAGCGAGATGGTGATCTCCAGCGGAATGACACAATGGCAGAGAAAACAAGCAGGGAATCCTCCGAGCACACGAGAGACTCTGCTGGCTGGCTGAGGATACGGTGGACGGGATGAAGGAAGGGACTACTTCCAGATGGGCGATGGGTAATGGTGGGGCTAATGAGGGTCGAAGCAAAGTAAAACGGGAGGAGGAGTAAGAGGGCAGAGGGAAGGAACGGGCCAAGGGCGGCACGCTTGGGGGTTTCGATGGATAAGGGTAGTAAAAAAAAGACCTCTTACCCAGAGAGCTGTAATTTTTTTTAAGAAAATGGAAGTCAGGATCAAACTTTACAACAAAAGAGGACGAAAAAAGAGGAGATGAGATTAATCACTTTAAACGAAAAATGTGTCGAAAAAAGGAGTTGATGACAAAAGTTTTACATTTAAATTTTATGTCAAATGAAAGGTGGCATAATACAAACTACGTATCAGAGACAAAGTGTAGCGAGACTAAGAGAAAGAATTGGCAAGGGAGTTTTTGGCAGACGCTTTTTCTCTTTCTATTTTTATCTTCTGCCGAACGAGCTGCAAAGAGTCCTGTGACTAAAATATAAGGGGCCTAAAGAAACCATGATGGATGAGAAAATAACTGCTTATTAAAGAAGGAAACATACCCTCGTTTGACAGAATTAGCAAAAAAAAATTCTTTAACATTTGCCGCATCTGCTACCATATTTTTTTACCGTCTGGCAGTCTTAAATTCTTGATTTTACTTGTAGGAATTGCATTATTTAATATTTAATCCTATGATAAAGGCGTGCATTAACTGAATTCCTGCCCCTATTGTAAAGAAAAAGAAATTCTTTGTAAAATATATAAGATTGAGTGCCAAGAGAGTTAATATAGAAATAATTTTCAACTTTTCGTTACATATTATCAACAAAATCTATTATACATATAAAATACGTTTTTAAAAATTTGTCTAAAGTCACCTGGAAGAAAATGTCATTTAATCGCACACCCCATCTCTCTAGGTGAACATTTGAAGAAATAAAAGGAAGACAACGTTGAACATGGTATTATTACCATAACCATTTACCAATGCATTCACTTGCATTCACTTGCATTCAAATGCCATATCCATTAAGCAAAGCTTCATGATTTTATTATATTTACTTACGCTTGCTATTCAGGCAATTAGTTACTATTTTAAAAAGAATACACATGTACTTATATTTAACGAGAGATATCTGTTTCATAGTTTCGGCCAATAATTTATTACATTCTAACATAAGTTCCTCAAGTTACGAGAGTAATTTAAATTTTGGATGAATATTGTTAACATATATCGCATCTGAGCTTTTAAGTTCAGGGTACTTCCGGCTAATGCGAAGGGGAAAAAAACAAGGTCGAATATAATCAGACAAGTTAAAAAATGATGCAATTAACAAAATGTACACAAATTAGCAAATAAAACCGAGGGAACTGATGAGCAAGATCCCGATGAAAGGACGCAACAAATAAAGCACAGAGGTGAGAAGGGAGAAGAAACGCGCATAAGGAGGTGGAGGAATTGTCTCCGTTGCGTCTTCCAAAAATCTCGTCCCCTTGTCGTCATTATCTCCCTTTCCGGTTGAAAGGATCCAGGAAAATAATGTGCCTTATGAAAACCTTTTCGGGCTCCCCTCACAATGGAAATGAAGAGTAGACGAAGGGCAAAAGAGGCGGATAAAGGAGGAGGCGGAGGGGTGTTGGGGAGGGCGGGGGGAAGGGGGGGGGTAGTAAAATCTCCATATCAAC
>WURS02047471.1:0-11074 GCA_011762765.2 Rhinocypha anisoptera | reverse complement strand
ATATACTCTTGTTACCGAACCAGATGCACTGAAACTACTTCCATGCCGGAGGATCAGCATATGACTAGGGTTTCATAGGTTTCACCACAGAATGGTATCATCACCACCTGATGATACCATGCTGTGGTGAAACCCTGGTCATGAGTTTAAGAATAAAATATATTTCTGAAATTGCAGTGTATTTTTTTAATTTTTTAAATTCAAGATGAAAGAATTTTACAGAGTTAATCCTGAAACTATCGCTGATCTTCTGAAAGGTTTTTTGCCATAGCATTTTTAGTATAGACAAAATATGTCTATATTTTTCACAAAGCACATGTATATCCAATATATTTTACTATCTTTAGAACTTAAACAATTATGTTTAGTGAGTCAATTTGTATCAGAGGCTGATATAACCAATAGAGATACATATTTATTGCTATAACCTTATTATGATTTCCAGGTTCATTGTTCTGATTTTCTTCTGTACAATATCTCAATAGATTGACCATAAATGTGAAAATGAACATATAAATCTTTCTTGCCTTCCTCTAGAGAATACAAATCTCATTTATGTACTTACAGTCACTCAGTAACTTAAGTGCTTTAATTGATTTAAAATTTGAATGACTATTTATTCTGTCAATCTATACTCTACTCCACAGAATAATTTGCCTTATTACCAAGGACCAATAATAATATGTATTCTTTATTCATTAATGACATAGTGTCATCCATGATGATGTCATCATTGATTACAGAATACAGTAAAATACAGTACAATTATGCTAAATACAAGGATAAGTAAAAATAGGCTCAGGGAAATCGGAAAGTATATTACATATATATATCAACAAAATAAATAGGTTTAGAAATGAATACTTGTGAAATCAAGATTGAAAACTTGTCTAAAAGCATGATTTGATGATAAATGAAAGAGGATATGAAACAAGATTTCTGGATGAAAACCTCTTGGGTAAGGCACAGAGTCAATTTAAAAAAATTCTCTTCCAATGTATCGATGGATGTCTCCACCATTGTCTTCAAGGATACATGAATCCAAATTTGTTTTCATCCAAATGATTTACTGGGAAAGAATTAGAATATATAAGATGGATCACTGATCTAATTGGATTATTAGAAAGATATAAAACACCTTTGTTTTCTATTCTTTTTAATTCATTTAATTTTATCTTCCTGAATTATTATTTTCCAATAAAATTGAGAATTGCTTATAGCAATAAATTTGAGAAATAATTCATGAGCTCACTTTGAGTATTGATACAATAAGTAAATTTTTTTCATGGAGCTTGTTATAAATAAAAAAACTAATAATTATAAAGTTGTATTTTTGATTGTAACAATTGAATGATAGACAATCCAAAACATTTCACTTGCAATAAAACAGTCTAGGGTGATAGGTTTAAAACAAATGCCATATTTCTTGTATATACAAATTCTAATGTTTTTTAAACTCTTTCTTACAAGAAAAAATACCCAGAGTGTGTACTGTGAAATATTCTCACACTTGCTTGAAGCATTAATCATTAACTCATGTAAAAACTATTTTTTATTTAGTTACTAAGTTTCTGCAATTTGTTATTTAAACTTTGAACATTTTGGTAGGAAATTTCCACTTTTCGAAAGTTAAATGTTTTGAGTTTGCCCTGATTTTTTCGTTTCAATTATTAATGGACAGTGGAAACATTAAAGGGACAGATGATCCTGACAGCTTGAGGATGAAATTTTTACTAACAAGAAAATACAGTAAAAAGGAAAATATGGTATTTTACTACACCAACAAAGGTGACAATTATTGAAGAGAGTTACAACATCAAATAACCTATATTTCCAAGTCAATTGATCCCAATTACAGAAGTGATCTAAAACCCTCAGCAAAGAATCATTTTTCTTTTCTTTTATCTTTTTTCCCCAACTGTTTTCATTCTATATGTAACTGCCAGAAGCAAGTATTCTGGTGGGTAATTCATTGTTAGATTTATATGAATTTTTTATTTATCAATCTCATCACTGATATTATAGTTTATGGGTGCCATGCATTTATTGAGTTTCTTAATTTTTTAAGTAAATAGTTCCATTGAATTTCAGTATTTTATTAGCCTCAAATTTTCCAGAATATATCTCTGCATAACTATGTACTCAACGAAAGTCACTTTGTTATGGTAGGATGAGGAAAAACACAAAATAATTTAATTCTCATCACCTCATTCTATTGTATTATTCTGGCATGGTTTTTTTCAGCCTTGCTATGTGATTAACTTTTATGTTTAAATTTTAATTTCCCATGGCACTTGTGATTTTGTGTGCACCTTATGTGTCTTGTGTCTAATCTATTTTACTGCAAAGGCTTTTGCATGTGTAGGATTTTCAGTAGGCTGTGGTCTTTTTAATTTCATCTTAAAACTATCTTTATTTTCAATTGTTATATTTTCAGTTTAACTAACCAGAATGCAATTTTACATTTTTTGTTTCAGTCTCCTTTACCAGGGTCCTTCAAAAGGCCATGGTGGTTGTGAGACCACAGTCAAAGGTTTTTATATATATTTTTACTTTTATATCATTAATTCTTAATACATCATTTTCTGTCTGCATTTTTTGAAATATTTGATTTTTTTGCCTGAATGCTTTTAATTTAAAAATATTATTCTCATCATATCATTATATCATTCATTCTGCCTGAGAAATTCATATTTCCAATCAACATCCCAAATTTTACAGTAAATATAATTTTGTTTTCAGTTGAAATGATTTTTCACTAATTATTTCTTTTTACAGTAACAGTAACCAGATTTCTGCAGAAAATCATGGTCGTTGTTGCCAAAAAAGCTCCTGCCAAGGTGTAAACTACAGTCTTGGTGCATATCTCAACATTCAGCACAGAGAAAATTATAAGTTTTTTACATTAATATTGAATGAGAAATGAGTGATTGGTTAAATTGTAAGTTTTATATTAATATGAAACATTCATTTTGTAAGATTATCATAATTTGTTGTCTACTACCAAAAATACTCCATAACATAGTGTATTCCAGTTACAATATTTTATTGTGATTTTGGTTGTGAACTAAGTAACAGCTCCTTTCATTTCTTCATATTTTTTAGTCATTATCAGAGTAGACTGCTGTAAATAAAGAAGACCAGATATTCAAATGATTGCCATACAAATCATTATCCTTTTTAAGACTTAGGTAATGATGCCTACGCTTTTCATATTGTGCAGATATAATTTTTGAATTCAAGGTCTCTTGGGTCTTAATTTTAAAATGCCAATTGTCATTTCATTTCAATCAATTTGAATTCCCCATCAAGGGAATTTCATGGGAAATGCCTGCCTTAATGCATGAAAATTTTAAAACAATGAGACTCAGAGTTTTAAAAAATACATATTTTTTTAAAACTTAAATTTCTTGCAGACAAACTTTGTAAATTAGTAATTAGTATTCTTCCCTCACAAGTTTGTATTTGAATTATTTGTTTTATCATAATGGGGACCATGTGACAGGGAAATGGCAGTAACTTCAATATTTTTCTTTGTATACGTTTTAGGGAATCGATCATAGCACTTTCTTAGATAATGCAAATGGTAGTTATCCTGAACCCATTTTTTTCCTTGTAAATTTGCATTGACTTATAAATTGAGTCTTTATAAGTCATAATTGCATATGGATTTTTATCTTATTCAGCAAGCATCACATAAAATATATTTAATTCTCTTGAATTAAACGTTCAGATGGGCATTTAGTTACCTCATCAGTTTAGAGATAAATCAATAATCTGGATATGACATAACAAATAAACTGAAAGTGGGGTATAAAGGAGGTAATAATGTAATGGCTGTCACCCTTTGCTTAATGCTGACTGATGATCAAATCTGAAGCAGGAGGACCAATTCAGTTTTGTATTGTCTGGCCTTCTTAAGCTGTAAATTTACTGCCAAAGAGGGTGGATAAACACTGGGAAAAGTCATTGACAAGAGAATGTCAAAATGAGGAAACATCCTTGTCACTGAAATGTTAACAGCCATTGCTCAGAAATCACAAGGTGCCATTAACTATTGATATTGCTGAGCAACCACATACTCATGGTGACACAAAGTGAATCATCTCTCACTTGAAAAAAACTCTTTTAGAAGGAAAGATATTGGTTTCCTCAGTTGTACTGAATGCAAAAATCAACATTTCAGGAGAAAATGAATTGAAAATTTACTTTACACTTATGTTTTTGCAGAACCTTTTTACAGATTTCCTCAACATATATTAGGCATTTAAGAAGTTCTTTCAGTTTGAGTTAAGTGGTAACCATTTATAAAAGACACATGCAGTTTATGATTTAACTTTATATGCGGTTTTTCATTTTGTGAAAATAAAACTTCAGTCAGACCATTAAAAATTAAATATTAACATTGTGATGACATTAAAATCCATTTTAGAGTTTCAAGATAATAATGAATGTTTTCAACGAATGTAGCAAAGTCATTCAATTAGTATATATATTTTTTAACAATCTATAATTAGCGTTTATCATTCATTTTTTTAACAAAAGTTCTTAACAGTTAAGCTTTCTATGGAAGATGATTTCAATTCAATTCAAGCCATAATTTAAAATCACATTTTCCTTGACACTCCTAGTTATTTATTATTAATATTCTTATGAAATCAGAACACCAGTAGGAAATGCAATTGTAAAATAACCTTTGAGAACTTGATACATCCTATACTTATTCACCATAAAAATGATTGAAAGTGTTGAGACTCATTGGTTTGAGAAATGAAACTTCTTCTGATACCTATTTACAAATATCTGGGAAAGTGATTAAATGGAAGAAAAAATCTCAGTATTAACATACAATCATGGTACTCTCTTGGATTCCTACTGGCACTCTTCCTCTGCCATGTGTGAAGTGCATATATACTGTCATTGTAGCTGAGTTTGCATTGGATTCATTCATTCTTCTATTGGGTCAAATTTCTTGTGATATATATATATATATATATATATATACACATTATTTTTACCTCTAATTTTGCAGTCCTCTCATGACACATAGAAAATGTTGGAGGAAAGGTTGTAAATCAAAGTTTTTATGATGCTTGAATAAAATCTAGGAAGACAAAATTATTTAAAAGAGCCAGAAAAACTGACTGGAAACTGTCATGGAAGGTGGTAAACATTTTAGGCAGGTCATCTGGACATTTGTGTAAAACCAAATGGTAATTGGAATTTCCATGTTTCTTACAGCATTTTAAGGGAAATATTATAACTTTCAAAATAAAATGAGGATAAGAAAAAATTTAATAGAGCTGCCAAAATTATATCTTTAAAACGGAAGTTCCTAAGAGACAACAGAAATTTATGGAGCCTTTTCTTGGTCACCAAAATCATGCCCAAACATACAGTGTTATATAATTTTCATTATTGGAATAAATTTGTATTAACAACATAAATTAAACATAAGTAAACTAATTCTCAGTTGAACAGAATAATGATCCTGCATTTACAAAATTTAAGGATTACAATTCTCTGAATGTAATCAGTCAATTGTAAATTAACCTTTTTGAGCCGAATGATCAACATATTAGACGTTCAGAATCATACCTCCAGAATGGATGACCTTTTTTTCAATCATTTTCCCATTATTTTGTCACACACTCATATGCAGGCACTGTATAACAGTTTAGGGCTCCGGCACAAAAGGGTTAATAGTTTAATTTTTCAAAGGAAAATATATGCTTACTTTTCAACTCCTTCTCATTCATTTATAAAATTCTAAAAATCTATTTAATTCTAATGTAACCTAAAACCTGATGTAACAGTGATAGTCTAAAAAACTAATGAAACAAGAAAAGGAAGAACTAATAGAAAAATATCCTTTAGTGGTAAAAAAATTAAACGATTAATGCAAATATATACTTTCATGGGAACAATATCTTATGCCCATCTGAAACAGAAAATTCACTTTACTTTCAGGCCAGTTTAAAAAAATATCCAAGTTGCACCCATACTTTGGCTTGTCAAACCACATGTCATCACTTCTAAAATTTCAAAATTAAATCAAAGATTCTCATTAACTACACCAAATTTCATTTAAGAAATGAAGTACCTTCAGGAGAAATTGTGGAACATTAATGTTTTCCAGCAATATGTGGTGAACTTCTATAGATAGTTCCTGATGATGATGAATCACTGAGCTCTAAATGCATTGTAATATAAAAATGTAACTTAGTTGGAAATTATTAGTTTTATTTCACCCTTTATAAAGGATTGTGAAAACTTTCCAGTTATAATCACAATGGGATTGACTGCCATTTAACTTTTTAATGATTTTAAAATAGGCTATTTGAGGATGCCAGGGCTCAATTTGGACTGCTATGCTATTGTAGAGGTTATATTTAGTGTAGATGCAAATGCTTTTCGACATGCAATTTTGTTTCCATGAATTTGATTGTACTGTTATGAGTTTCTGCTAATGAGTGTATTCTGATTAATTATTAATAGCAGGTAGTAGTTAAAATGATTTCTCTTATCAAATGTTCACACCACTATTAAAGAATTATGGCTTTCAGTTGGATGAGACTACTGACATATAATTTTTTTATCTCAAGAGATGTTTTTATCATGTTAGAGTCATGGGTTGAGAATCATTAATGTCACTATCAATTGTCACTCGAATTTTTAAAAACATTTTTATTGTCCAGATTTCAAAATAAACATCAGTATGGCAAGCTTTTGAGTTTTGTAACAATTATTAGACTAAATGTCCATTTTGGAATTCATGCATAGCTGTTCAGCAGGTGTTACTGCAAAAATATTCTCTATTGGTGTACTTATAGATTTCCTTGAATATCTATAATAATAATCAGATGGGGCAAGGTGTATTGCAGTAGATTTTCAAATACATACAGCCATTTTCCTTAGTAACAATCAAGTGAGGAGTTAACAGGTGCTGTGGGAATTTTTATGTCCAACAGTATTTTATGCATTTATTCTTTTTCTAAAGATGAAGTATTTTTTTAATGCCAAAAGTTTTGCCAGTAGTGACTCAGTTCCCAAGTAACCTAATTCTAGAGTTAACAAGTGGCACTAACTCAAACAAGTCTTCCTTGTACATTTGAAGGAATAATCTCCACAGTTGTGATAAAAAGCATTAAATGCTGTTACTTAAGTTATCAATGATTTTAAATATTATTTGATCAACTGTTCATGCCTAGCCCATAAATAATAATAGATGTTACAAATGGTGCTTAGATGTTGAGATCTTATAAAGTCAAAATAAATGTTAATTGTGGATATATATGGAAATATATTCAAAACAATACTCAATCCTGCAAACTATATCCAGTTCAAAGGTTTGTTTTATAATTATAAAGATTAAGTAACCTCTATTAAAAACATATAAAAATGTTTATATTTTATGCACACAGGTTCATTATTATGGTATTTTCCTTTTGGCTACATTGAAAATGTAATATTTAAAAAATGTAGTCTTATATGGAGGCTGTCAACTAACCAACATCTCTTGATTAAGTAATAGTTTTGTTAAGTGAAAATATATCTTAAATTTTGGATGGCCTCCATCTTCAAATTTATTTATAAATCACCCTTGTTTTCCTTGTGTTAAGAGTAATGTGGATTGTATTGTTCCCTTATTTTGTTATATTTATTTCACACTTGAAATAAAAGAAATTAGTTACTGCTAACCAAGCTATACAAGCTAGAGTTTGTATGTCAAATAAAAAAAATTAAAAGTGATGTTGGATTAGCAATATAAATTATAAATCAGTCTTCATGGAACTGCAAAATTGATTGTTGCAGTCAACCTGTGTTTATAATGTATAAAAAATTATTATGTCAAACATTCCAGTGTATATTGTTGAAAATAATTTGTGATGATGTTGTTCTAGGCTAATACCATTGAAATTCAGTGGAATATATCAACATACTTATGTGAAAATTTCCTTATGAAAAGAAACATTTAAAATTTGTAAATTGACAATAATTATTATATCATTAATCAAATATTTGCCATCAGTTTTCAAGATTTCAATAGAGTAGGTACCTGGCATTGGGTATATTGTGCTTTATTGGAAGTTCATATTCAAACTAAGCTCTTGATTGAGCTTCTCATTCAGCCACTTCATTCATTAAAAAATATTATGATCATATTACCATGTACAGCACATTTTATGTGGTAAATGCTTGCCACTAAAATTGTTAATATACTTTATTGGATTGTTTTTAAGTAATGCAATATGTGGAAGAGGTCGGGGATTTTAAAGTGATTTTGTGTACATATGACTAATGTTACCATTGAAATATAGAAAGTAAGATATTCTCTTTTTGCAAAAATTTTGCAAGAGAATATCTAAGGTTGTATGTCTGATTAGGAAAAATTCTGTGATTTTTGTCGGTATGGTTAGGTTTTACCTGCCTGTCATTGTGTACATAATATGTTTAGAATATCATTCCAGCATTGGATTTGTTTATTTTAGATTGGTATTGTATTTTAATGGAAAACCCTAATATGTCTACTAAATGAAACTTATTGAGGTATTGAGAAATCACGAATTCTCTGACAATAACAGGCAAGTCCTAACAAACTTCTGTGGACTAGTCAGTTGATTTTTTGAGATATGAAAGTAAAATCCTCTTTAATGCATTAATTTCTCTTGTATATAAGCAATGTGTTTCTAACTCATTTTGCACTAATAATAATGATCTTTGTTGAAATGCACAACAAAAAATATTTAAATTCATCCAATAAGTCATTTTTGTGTTTCCCTTGTGTTTACAGCATATATGAGTAAATTAATACCTGTTTGAGACAGCACATAACTAGGCTTGAATTCTCTCATACACTACCATTTTATCCTGAATGATCTCATCTTGAGCATTTATTTAATTTAAAAAAAGAGCAGTTTTACTATGTATATATGGTAATCCCTCTTTTGATGAAGATATTGAACATTTTAAACATATTCAATGACAGATAAATGTGATGTCTCTTGAAAGATTCAAGGTTTTGTCCTCAAAACACAGTCATGTAGATGCAGGCTCATCATAATTGCTACAAGGGTGAAAACTATTTGTAAATAAAAAAGTGTCAATGTACCACCTTGTCAGGGTATTTGAAAAAGTAAGACAATAAATAAAACTTACTTTTAATTTCATGGAGTTTCTGATTGAGATTTTAATCTGAATTGTTATATATCTTTTGGAAACTCCATTATGGTCCTCGACATTATCAACGCATTTCAAGACATATGATTTAAAACTGCCATCTCTTTACAATTGTTGTGTGACTAACAGAAGCTCTATTGTTGTGTCATTTGAAACAAAGTAAATGGTAATATTTTCTGGACTTGGATGCTATCCTTAGTACATGTTTATAAAAAAGATATCCCCATGCCCAACAAAGAGGCAAAATGTGTATAATATGCATGTAGTGTTTAAAAGAAGTGTGATGGAACATTAAAGTGCTGAAGCAACTGCTCTACTGTATCTTGGGTTCATTTAAATCTAATTTCCCTTAATCCCAAAGGATGATTTTCCTTATCCTGTATTCCTTTTCATGCATGAAAAAGTCTGCTCAATGAATTTGAAAATAATATATATTTTAGAAAATCACTATTGGATTCTTAAGTAAAGGCTTTTACACAAAGCAGGTCATATGAAAGGAAAAAAAGTGTGGCAGTCTCAGGAATGGCCAACAGAAGTGGAACACTTAATTTCAGTATGTTAGTCAGTGGTTTTTGTACCATTTTTTATATTGATAATATGTGTGTATAATGTGATACATTAACTTATGTTTATCAATTCTTTGATACATAAAATTTAAATAATCATTATAAATTAAATAATCAAATTATGAACATATGCACATGGTTATGTGTTACAGATGTCAGGACCAGGACAAAAGTAATTAAATCTAGCAACAAAAGTAACAAATTACCACTACTAGCAGGAGTATGGTAGGGAGAACATGATGTGAACGGTACTAAAATTGGAACTAGTAACTACTAGTTGAAACAGTTTTGGAGGGTCTTACGAACTTCTAGCCTTCCATTCCCATCCTTTTAAACCTTTCCTCCTGCTCTGAAGAGCCTGAGATTGCTGACCAGACATGAAGCCGCATGCTGGATGTACTAATAGACATAAAAATTAAAATAGATATACAGAGAAAGAACTAATGTTTTTGTAGCAGTAAAATAATATTGTACAGTAATAATTGACTAGAAAGAAGACAGAAGGTCGATTTCCTCATACTTATATGGCTTAAACTGCCGAGACCAACAATGCCATGTGATTCAAATGCATGCGTACAAATTTTTGTATGCTGGCTCTCAGTTTTTTTATTTACTCCCTATGTTTCAACTCATGCTTAACCCTCATGATTGGCCCTAGAGATATGTGTAAAAGGTGCCATAGACCGATCTATTGGCCCAATTTTTGATTTGATAACATTTTTTTCTTAAATTGTTCGAGAAATAAAAAATATAAGTAAAATATTTTACTATCCCTGTAAGTACTTGGAGTGTAAATAAAAAATGATGTTAACAAATTGATATTGTAATGTTTATTTAAATGTGTAAATCAACAGATTCTACAAAAAAAGCACTGGTATTCTTTGCATGTACCAGGTGAAAGGGGCTGGCACTAATAGGGTTAATAATAATAATCTTTATTTTAGTAAAAAGCTATTCAATATACAAAGACATAATACACAATGAGACGTCAATATTCCACTCACAATTTAACTATTAATACTCTATTTCACAATCAAAAAAAGATACAATTTAACCCTTAATTTCATTTTAAATCTGTCAATATTTTTGCAATATTTTATTTCCGGACATAATTTGTTATACATAGCCAAGCCCTTTTAGAAAAGAGAGGCCTGACAAGAAGTTTTCATCCTCTTAGGAAGATGAAAATAATCACTAATTCTTGTTTTAAAATTATGGACTGCATTATTTTTTAGGAGTGTGTCCTCAAACTACTTAGGCATTAGCCCAATGAAAATTTTTTTAATAAAAATAAGAACATTGTAGTCTAAACATTGGTTTACATTCAT
>WURS02047460.1:0-11074 GCA_011762765.2 Rhinocypha anisoptera | reverse complement strand
TAGAACATGCAAAGATATTCATCAGAACTTCATAAGGACTTGTAATACTGCACATGGCCCCAATTCTAGGGGACTAACTATATTTAACAGGTTACCATCCGTAATCAAGTTTGAAAAAAAAGTATCCATATTTAAGAGAAAGCTGTTAAAGTTTCTTCATTTCAAATTATTTTACTCTGTAAATGATTGTATGAACTCGTAGTTAAGTACAAGCCTATGTGTTTCAGTTTTATTACATCTTTGTATTCTTACATGACGTGTCCTATATTTGTTATTCTATCAAATCTTTGGACAAATAAAAATTATTATTATTATTAATGATAAGCAGAATAAAACTAAAACATACATATACCGATTTCTGTTATTTACGTTCATATTCTGACACCGCATGAAGGTAAAATTTGGACGTGAAATTTCTGTCTGAAATTGTGGTGTTTTTCTAAACTGAAGTCAATGATTCCTTTTCTTCTGAGGTTATAGCAATTTATAAAATAAAACAAAATGGCATACCTAATTACGCTTGGTCTACCATTTCATTAAATGAATATTGTGTAGAATATTCTTTATTCGGCATAATAGTTTATAACATTTCATCTACGAACGAAGTCCTAACTTTTTAATGCGAGTAGCTTATCTGATATGAACAACCTCACCTTCGAACCCCGTTTGAGGAATCTCCTTTTTCAGGGGAGCTATAAGGTTAGCTAAGACGGCCGCACTCTAAGAATGTCAGTTCTCTGCAAACAAGAATAATGAAATGAATAAGACATACAGGTACATCCGAGAATACCCTCCATAAGATAAATTGTCAATAGCAGACACAATGAAAATATTTATATTGTCATAACGGTTCAATTTACCAGCGAACGAGATTTCTAGTAGCGCCAGACACATAGCCATTGTTCTCAACAGAGAAATTCGGCAATAGTGGAAGCGCCGCTGGGTCGCCGACCATAAAAGGCAATGTATCCTAAACCCCTCCTACTCGTAACCAAGGCAATTAATGCCTTATTTCTCGCCCATAGGACGAACCGACGCAAAAGACGGACTGAGATTTATCGGCCTTATTTTATTGTTGATTGAGAACTTTACGGATCACAAATGAATTAGATGCGAGTTGCAACAATTTTTTATTTGTTTCATGTGTTGCATACTGATCAGCGTAATGACGGTCAAGTTGTATGAATGTCATTATTATTCCTATTTCCAAGAATGAAGGCACTACTTGGGAATAATTTAAGTGTCTCTTATTCATCCTGCGAAAAATATAACGAAGTGAATATTCAAGGGATATAATGTATATATAATTACTATAGGAGAAATTCTAGTAACAATGAATTTCATAATGTCTCCGTTGGATTTTGTGTAGAGAATCGAGAGAGTTGTTATTTCGCCTCTGCTTACACTAGACTAGAAATTGTTCCATTCTCCGAGAAAGAAGATGCTTTTCTAGAAATAATTGATACTTACGTACTTCGCTTTCCTTATTCGAATTGCATGCCCATCCCTGTAAATCTGATTAAGCCAAAATCGTCGGAAGTGTTTCGATTCCCCTGATACCATATAATTGTAGAATCATTTTATTGGTTTAGTCTAGTAACTTTGACGATTCCTGTGCCTGAGAATCAAATGCATCACACTCTCGATGTAATTGAATCATATCCAACCAGATGAAAATAACTAAACTAAATTGTTCTTCATTCTCTCCAACTGGTCATTTCCCCATCATCCCACCTTTGACCATTCTCTCCACCTTTAACTGTATCCGTCTTCTTCTCATTTAAGAGATCCTATACCCACAAGTGTGTATTCTCCGTCATGAGAAATCCCGTCTCCCTTCATTTATATTCCATCTTGTTCCAACGATTAGTATAAGTTTATTCCAAATTGGATATTTACACAGGTACTTGGTATACGATATCTTTTAATATTTATACAGCTATTTAATTGTGTGCCGAATCCATTTCCTATATGGAATTCTGCATTTTAACTTATTTCTTTGAGGACCTGAGTATGATGGAGGAGAATGATAAGGAAACTCTTTCGAGTTATTCGGTAGTTGAATACGGTCGTCGGATACGTTCGGAAGCAGAGAATTCTGACATCAGCATCTCCTTCCTTAACTTAAGTGCAAGCCTTAAAAGATAACTCCTTCGGATATTCGGAACGTTGGCGAATGCGATTCAAAAACAAATCCGTTCCTGCGTTTAAGATTTTAAAGTACTCTTGGTCGCCTCTTAATCCTGACCGGCCGCACACGTGTCGTTGTCGCATCTCCTTCGAAAAGTTCAGCTGAACCTTTTTTCCTCCTTTCGCATTCAAATCATAAATAAATAAATACACCTGTGAATCAGTTTAACCACCTAATACATACATTCAGACAAGACGGTATCGAATCACAAAGTTGATATTCTTGGAAATGAATCGAAATTTCCGCCTTCATGCATTTAATCATTCATTATTAATTTAATTTAGGCGCCAAGAAAATAGTGAGCATGTATTTAGTTCACACCGCTGAATTAACGTGAATGACGCTAGATGGCAGTAGTCTATCCATGAACGGATACCTAGTTGCCCTTACAGTTGCCTAGTTGAATTACATATGGTTAATGAATAAATAATACAAACACTGAATCACATCCAAAAATATTATTTATTATAGCTTGTCAACTTTATATATCAACCAAGAAATCATTTTCATGTATAAGAATTTATTAATATTAAAATACACCTTATGTTTTTGCAGAATTTCATAAACAATTTTTTTCCATTGCCCCGAAATAATGGGCAACATATCTAATTCATGTTGAACCTCTTTTTTTGGAAAATTAAACACTATCTTATTTGTGAACATTTTTCCACCTGATAAATACAGCACATTTCTTGAAGTTTCATCATTTTTCTTTATTCTGTAAGAAGAGAAACCAGAAATATTAATGTGTATTCTTTGTAGCATTTAACAAGAAAGTAATGTATCAACCCATTTTTCTTTTACCCACCCATTTTAAGATTTACTTGGTCATTGGGACTTTATTCTATTAACAGGGGTTAATGTAGCTATAGGAAGGAATTTCCACAAAGTAAGACCACCTCTTACTGCTTAAGAACCCTGACATATATATTACCATGTATGTTTAATAATCATTTTAATCAAACTGTTAAAAAATTGCTTTGGTGAAAGAAATTGGCTCTTCTAGATTGAGTGAACTACATAAATGGTTGCCTATTTATGTGTTTTGTAATAATACCTAGGTTATTGTTCACTCATGAGCTAGTGTACATCATCATGCAGTTTAAAAATTTAACGTGATAAATCATCTCCATTTAATTTTCTCTGCCATCATAAATTATTTAATATACTGTAGAAAAATCTTTATTAGGCAGATTAGCTGAAACTGTTCATGTTATGACTGTTGCCATATCTAGATAATAAGAATATTCTGAGTAAAAAAACACACCTCTGAACACAGGGTGCCTGATCCCAAAACCATCCTTTGCAATACAAAGTAAGTAAATAATTATAAGATACCATGTATAACAAGCACTGCTTCTTCTTCACTCCTAAATTTATTAGATTTAATTTCTGTAAATAGGAATCTAGTGTCACTGAAACCAATTAACTAATGTCACAAAAAACAACTCCCTTCTTAAGAGCTAGTGCAAATTCAGTCTCAAATAGAGCATCACTATTTTTCAAATTTGCCAATGCGTTACTGAATCTAACAAAATGCTTTACCACAAGTGTATAATGCTTTCTTTCGAGTAGTAGTAGTATTTTGGTTTTACATGGAGATTCGATGTTAATGATCATTTAGCATGTTTTTACATTATAGAAAAATCCATCTGGACAAACAAAACACCAATTATGTGGGCGGAGCTCGAACCTGCGAACTTTATGTTAGCCCTCAAGGGTGCCTCCCATTAGGATAACCAGGTCTCCTGGTGTCTTTCAACATCACCAAACTATTCACTGGTGTACCATGATGCAAAGCCTAGATAAAACTATGGAATGCCTTGACGTCACCCTTGTTGAAATTCCAGATTTCAGAAAGGGCACAAGAACCTAATATCAGTGATTTGTGCTCCGTGCTATACACTTGTGTAATACTGAATATTTTTGTGTTCGACAATAGCAATAATAACTTAACTTCTTGGCTATGAAATATTTATTCTCTGTTGGCATTGTATAGGCCACTTTAATCATTAGTTATTGCCCTTAAGAAGAAATGTGCACCATGGTTACGTACATACTTTGCTCTTCTTATTCAAATCACATGTCCCTTCCTGAGAGTTTAATGTTTGATATTCTATGTAACTTAATCACAAGCGAATCAGATGAAAATAATAAAACTAAGAAAGATCATAATTTTTTTCACCACTCCAACTGGTCAATTCCCAATCATGCCACCTTCGACCATTCTCTCCACCTTTAAAAATATTCGCCTTCGCCTCATTTTATAGATCAATTTGTTCCTCCTATTCCTATAATCTCCATCATGAAAACTCCAGTCTTGCATCATTTATATTCAATCGTGTTCCTAAACTTTATAAAAAATTATTCAGAAATGGATATTGATGCTTGAACAGAGTATTCGATTTCTATTAAGTATTTTTGTGGCATAGCATTCAGCACATATTGATAGATCTATTTCAACATGTTACGAATCCATTTCCTATTTTTAATTCTGCAAAATAACTTATTGTTTTGAGGACAACTGTATGATGGAGGCGAATGATAAGGAACCTATCGTGAACTATCTGGTAGTCGGATACGGCCGGAAGCATATAACTCTGACATCAACATCTCCTTCCGTATCTTGAGTCAAGACATAGAAGATAACTCCTTCGTTCTCGGATATTTTGAGAGTTAGCAGACTGGCTTAAAATATAAGTCTGTTCCTGCACCCGAACCCTAAAGAACTCTTGGTCGCCTCTTAAACCCGACCAGCTGCACTCAGGTCTTTGTTGTATCTCCTTTGAAAAGTTTACCTGAATTGTTTGTCCACCTTTCGCATTCACATCACAAATAAATAAATTGACCAGTGAATCGGGTTAGCCACCCAATAGATTCACACTGTTATGGCGGTATCGAATAACATGAATGGAAATAAATCAAAATGGCCACCAATAACATTAATTTAATTTGTTTGCCAAGCGAATGCTTAACATGTAGGTAGTAACCCTCTGTGTTGCTAGGTGGCAGGAGTATATCTATGAATGCTATAGGTGCCCTTTTGAAAACCGCCAACGCTGAAACAGTAACGGTAGGATGGCTTTCCACTTAGTGAAGCATCTTTTGACAGTGAAAGTCATGTAAAATCAATTTGAACTATAGAGTAACGCTATACAATTCTGTCATTCCCTTTTCTTTAGTGTATGAATGAGTGAATGGGCTGTGTTGGAGAAGTCTTACAACTGCTGGACTAATATAAATATAAGCATGGTTAAAGAACATTATGTGGACACATTAAACTAAGAGTACAAGGAAGGTTCTTTAAATTCCCAAAAGTATAAAGTGGAACCATTGGTGATCGGAACTGTGCATATGTCTATCTTCATAGAACTTAAAATTGCCCTCTCTCAGGCATGAAAAGAATAAAACTCAGTAATTCTCTGCTGCTGAAGTATGGAAGAAGATAGGAAGCGAAGCTCCCATAAGGCCAATGGTTATACTAGACTTTGGCTTGGGGACGCTATGTGACTTCGTGGGTCAAAGTCAATGTAAAACTTTAATAACTTTTTTTGTTTGTAGTACATGTCGAATTCTTACCACTTTCAAAAACTATTACATAATAAATCATTCAAATATTTACCTTCGCAATTTCAGTAACGTTTCAAAAATAGTTGTTAACTTGACATCAGTATTATCAGTCTTCAAGATTGCCAGAAATCGCCTAAGTGAGAAGACTGATAGTTTAGACAGTGGTTATACAGTAATGGTACTGCACGCTGGTGGCCAGAGTGAAATCATTTAAATTTTTGGCGGAAAATTTGAATTCTCAGTTTGTCGGGGTTTAAGAGTAAACATTTATAATGAATAAAATTTACCATATACCTAGAAGATTATCTAAAACTTTTTATAAGTACTTAAACCCTACTCTCCAACATTCTTGTAGACTTCCAAATTAACAGGAACAAGGAAACAGGCTTAGTGCATCACTAAGAACATGTGATAAAAAAATAAATCAAGTTATAGGTAAGATAAGTTTATTGTACATTTAAGTGCAGTTTTTACAATATCCTCAAATTTCCGAAATAGCAAAGCATCAAAGTATTTTAAACCTTCAAATAATAACATTTCAATCAACTTATAAAATAAACTAAGTAAGCATATGCTATTGAACAGTTCAGAGTAATGTACAAACATGAATAATGCACTGTTTAATAATACTAAGTTTAGAAAACAATAGGAGTGCTCAGTTCAATGTCAAAGGCTTTATGTTACTCATGATTGTGCATAGAATCATACTTTTTTCAATGGGCTTAATTTGGGAGGGAAAATGTTAAAAACATGTATGTTCAAGTAACTTGTAACTTTCCATGACAGTCAGTTTCTCATCTACTTTTTTTATGTCATCTGACCAAAACAAACATAATGGTTACCTTAGTGTTATTCTCCAAACAGGGTGAATGTGGGATTATTTTTTTTAGTAGGGCAGTTAAAAAAGCCATCAATATGCAGAAAAAAACAATTTTGTGAATATCTGTAATGGTCAGGGACCATTACAACAAGATTTTCACCAAGAGGTCCATCTAGCCCAGGGAGGAACTGTTCTACTACTAATTAAAGTACAAATATTAAAAACTAATTGTAATGGAGTATACCTATGCATGATTGCTCTAGGTGCATATACAATCTCAGTGCCAGTAAAGAAATTGTGCTGCAAAACTCTAAAAATTAATCTGAACAATAATTGTATATTATTTGATACATTAGGTTTTACCTCTAATAAACATATTGACCACAGAATATAAAACGTAGCTGAACCTGCCTGTTTAAGAAATGAGAACAACTTATGATTTCCACTTAAAAATTTCATTATTTCAACATGTTTCAGTGGACCACACTGTTGTCAAAACACTGAAATATGTAGAAATGGATATTTAAAGATGAAATTGAAAGTTTTCTTCATATGTTGGATTATGGAGCATTTCCACCATATCTCACCTGACTCTAAAGCATAACTTGCCAATCTTTTGACTGTTTTGTTTCTCTCATTTGATTCAAGGAATGGTCAATTGAAAAGTGCATACTTTATGTGAGCTCAACAGAATAAATGCAAGTAATGGCATCTCTGCACTCAAACGCTTTCAATTCCCTCTGGCTATTCATCAGGTCCTCCATTTTTTCAACAGGAACTACATCATTCCCCTATGTACTGCATTTTCATTTTTGGCCAGTATTCCCGGCTCACTCTCACCAACTTGTTGCTTTGATAGTTGTCCACTTATGGGTGCTCTATTATCTCTTGACTATTTCTTTGATATATGTCATTCTTTTGTAATATTCGTCTTCTATTAGACACAATGTTTGTTTTACTTAAAATACATTTTTTCAGATTTCCTTCTGTTTTTTTAGCCAAAAGGTTCTATTTTGTTTTTCCTTCTCACAAAACATTTCCTATAAATTTCTCCTTCCATTTGAACCTTTTTCGTTATTCAATATTGCTTGTCATCTGCAACTTGGCCATACTCTAAATAAGTAAAATGCTTTCCTGCTGATTCTTTGCAATAGCTTGGGAGGTGTCATCCGTCTAGGGCATCCATTTAATTTGGTAGGGGCATCTATCCAAGGATATAGAATTCATCTCATACTTTCCTATTCTCTTGTTCAAATTTACCCCATTTTAGATCCCCTTCACCACCTACCCTCCTCCTTTTTGCTACCTGCCTAATCCCATGCTACCACACTGGGTTCCCTACCCCCCCATCATGGCATAGCATATAAATTGCTTTCAATCATGCTGTATCTCATTCCTTATTTTTGTTTTCCTTGATAATGCTAATGTATTAGTGAAAATAAATTATATATTCTGTGAAACTGCAAAGTATTTATTCTGTCCCCTCATCATTCTCTTAGATAATTTGACATTGAGGAAACTTGTCATAATAGTGTTCAATTCCCTGTGACCAATTTTGCTTGTAATTAGAAGCATTCAATTAGGAATGCACCAACCCTTTATTTCTACGTTCCTTAAACACAGTGTTGGGTTAGCTGTGAAGTATTGAGCAAAGTCCTAGCTTGAAGCATCTTCTACCTCTTTTTGTTGTTCACTGTTGCTAGCTCCACCTGGTGGCAGAACAATAACTATAATAAATGTGTCAGGGGAAGCATCCTGGTGGTTGGGGGACTATCCTGGGTGAGGGAGCCGATCATAACTCTCCACTTTCCCCCAGCTTTCCCTAGGCGGTTGGCTGAGAATAAACCCACTCCCAGTCAATCGATTCCTTTAGGAAGTAAGCCAGGAACCTTGAGTTGTGTACCATGCAATTCCTGCCTTTCACAAGGGTCTGAGGACTTTACAATGTCTCTGTAATCCTGGTGCTCTGCAAAAGTTGGAGGTTCACCATCTTCTTGTTCTGCTCCATTGTGGGTGGGAGGCTGGGGGATGAAATCTATCTCATACTTTTGGGAGCCAAAACCCTCAATTATGTAGAAGGGAATAAAAGACTGTACATGGATGACTCCAGTGAAAGGGCATTTAAAGGAATGAAATTTTTTTTTGCTTGCATGTAGGGTGAAGGGGCATTTAAAAAGTCTTACTATTTGTGGTAGCAAAATTTTTAAATGGACTTATCAGAGAGGTAGCCAGCATAAAACAAATTTGACCAGGATCTCTCCCAGTAGAGGTAAATAATAAAAGACAGGCAGGGAAACGTCTGGACACAGTTATGTTCAATGGAGTCCCTGTTAGAGTGGAACCTCACATGTCTTAAAACTACTGCCATGAGGTTATCATTTCCTGAGACCTTGTGGATTTTAATTTTGAAGAAATAGTGGAAGGATTCGGTACCAGTCAGTGGATGCACCGCATTCTCTAAAAACAAGGAGAAATAAGGTACTTAACACTTTTAGTTCCAGGCCCTATCACCTGGTTTATGCAAAAATTTCAGGGCTTTTTCATGGAATTTGTTCATTTTCATATTTAAATATATAGAGTGAATATTAATTTGTTAATATCAATTTTTTATTTACACTTCAAACACAAGGATATAAAAAATGATTAATTTTTCCTAAACAATTTAAGAAAAAATTATTTATATAATTAGAAATCCTGTCAGATAAATCAGATTGTGACCAATAGAACCATTGATACTTGGAATAGCATCTCTAGAAAGGATAGCAGAGAAGAAATTAAGTTAGCAAGACTCTGCATAGGTCACACTAGACTCACCCAAATACACCTTCTTTAAGAAGAAGATCCTCCAAGGTGTGAGCCTTGGAACCCCCAACATCTCCTGTGTGAATGTGAATCCCTGGGACCTCAACAAACTACCTTCCGTATCCTGAAGCAGATCAAATCTTCTCTGAGTTACAATATAAACTATTTAGCAGAGTTCAAGACTTTCTTAGAAATATCAGGCTTTTTAATTACCTATGAATATGCATGCATTAAGCATTTAGTAGACTAGTTGTTTCTATTTTATTTATAATTTTCTATTTAATTAATTTTATCATGAAGAACACATGATGCATGCTTTAAATTAATCTCTCTTGGAAGGTTATTGGCATAAGTCATTGTGCAGCAATGGATGCATTTCTCAATATGAAATAGAGGTCACTTTGCCATCCACCTCCACTCAGGTCTCTCATTATTATTTTACAAGGTCACAAAAATTATTAATTGTCAGTCAGTAATTGACAGTGTTTTTATTCTGTTGGAACATCAACCATATGTCATGTGATCTGAAATAGTGTGTAATCATTTGCAAAAAATATATTTAAAAAACGTTACCATGTACAATAAAAACATTTTACTGCAGATTCATTAATATTTATTGATGTGGCGAGGACACTTTGATAATATATATTATTACTTGTACTTATTATTGTATATTACGACTTGTATTCCACTCTTTCTTTGCTTTTTGCTTTACTAATAATGTTCCACGTTATAGAGTAGAGTGACCTTTTTATTTGATCTTAGTAAAAATGTTTAACACCTCCCAGAAAGAAAAGTAATTTTCTGGGGTGTGGAGAAGACTTTTATACATTTTTAATTTGCCATTTTCCATAGAGATATCCTCCTTTGAAATCCTTCACAATAACCTTTACCCCTCTTTTGGACACTTTCGTCAGATCCTTCACTGCTCTTGGAAACTTTTGCCACTACCTTTACCACTCTTTTGAGCATTTTTACCAGAATCATCTGTTGGGCACTTGAACCTTCACCCATCATTTTGAAACTGACCACAGAACCTTCACCCCTGAATTGGTCACTTTTGCCGGGACATTCACCCCTCATTTGAACAATTTCTCAGGAACCTTCACCCCTCATTTGAACACTTTCGTTGGAGACTTCACCCCTTATTTGGACACTTTCACCAGAGACTTCACCCCTTATTTGGACACATTGCCGGAGCCTTCACACCTTTATTTTTCAATTGGCCAAACATAGTACTAGGCCAATTAAGGTGGCCCAGTAAAAAATTTGTGACTGGGACAAACATTTGTAGAATGAAAATCCACATAGTTGATATTAGACCTCCAGATTAATAGATGAGAATGTTACCCAGCCACCATGAATTACTACTAGATATATTTTTGGGTATTTAGAAATCATAATCACATTTTATTTTGTTTATTTTAACTACTCACCTATAGTACAAATAGGACAATTTTGGTGGGCAATGTCACTTTTTTATAAGTGGGGAATCAACGCATCTATACCCTAGTTGGAAAATTCACCTAGTCATAATTTGAAACTCTTACCACAGAATGGAGGATTAGGACATTACCTGGCAACCATCGAGGATATGTTAAATATATGTAAACCAAACCAGTCTTCAAACCTTAGGTTGGTTTGATATGTGGAGGCAGAGTTAGCCTAGTACTAAAGCTAATAGTATGTGT
>WURS02047449.1:0-11075 GCA_011762765.2 Rhinocypha anisoptera | reverse complement strand
GCCTGGGGGGGGGGGGGGCGGGGGGGGGGGGTGGGTCGGGGGCGGGGGGGGGGGGGGGGGGGGGGGGGGGGGGAAGAGCTTATGGACGGGAAGGGAGTAAGGAAGTCTTGCCCCTCGGAATCGTCTGCACTTAGTTTGCCTCGCGAAGCGTGGCCTCGGGGCACGTTTTCTGCTGCCTTGCGTGCATTTAAGGCAACGACTCTACTGAACATATATGCTTCAGTTCCGGTTTTCAATTTTTCGAAAATTCGATATGATTGCTGGGAAATTGAGATCGCTCGTTCGACTAACCTCTATTTAATACACGGATTCCTTCTTTCCTTTTCCTTCCCCTTACTGTCTACTTTGGTTTTTCGCTCATTTTGTAATTTTTTTTGATAGGAGAAAGGAAAAGTGTTATGAAGGAAATGGTGTATAATATTTTTGGCCCGACCGCGGGTATGATCTCGATCGTATCAACGCATATGGTTCCATTTAGTAGATTACTGAGACTCCATTGGATAATTAGCGCCGCGTTTGTTCTGGCTCATTCCACCCGATGCTTTCTAAATTAACGGGCTTTTATTTATGACTTAAGGAGTAAAAGTAAATTTTTGCTGATGTGCGAATATTTTCTATCCTGACCGTTGGATTTACGGTCTAAAAGATAATCGGTTTAGCTATTTTAAAGGTCCTATAGAAAATAAAGTATTGGAGATAATGTCCTGACTCTATTAATTTTATGACAGTTAGTTATACTGCAATTATAAGAAAGTCATTTGAAGAAAACTTAAAAGACGGAACTTACTTACAATCAAGGCAAGGCACCTATTGTATAATTTTTCTCGCAATTTGTATTAGGTTTAATTTAAACTTCTCACGTATTCATTGAAATAGTTAATATTCACATTATTGAAATAGTTAATATTCACACATTCTCATTATTGAAATAGTTCATGCCAAATTATTCGTTGGTTAAGGTAAATTTCATTCGATTAATGTTTTAGAATTCCACGAATATGTTCAGTACTCACAATCTGTCGTAGCAGTGAGTAATATCTTGTATAAATAACTTAGTAATAAACATTCCGCCTCCACATTATCAGTTAAGGACACACAAAGCCTCTCCCGTTGCTACATTCGTACACCAAACATGTTTAAACACAAGTGATATATACCCCCCCCCCCCCCCTAGTCATTACATCTTTTACAATAAGTAAAAAATGTAATGACCTTTTCAACTTTTATATTCGCGCAGATTGCAGTCTTGTTTGGGATCAATTTCCATGTGCCACGGGAGTTTAAAATTTAGTTCAGTCCTATACATTTGAATCTCTTGAAATGAGAAACGATGTAACACTTATGCGGTGAACGATTATCTTTTCAAGAGCTGAAATATAAAGCAACCGTATTGAAGGCTTAATTGGAGATGGTGGGAATTTTAAGTGCAGTGACCGGTATATAAATTTAAGTTTTAAGTCCCGCTATTGCAGTCAATGCTCGCAGTGTTTATTCTGTGTATATTTTTGACGTATCTTTCATTTGGGTCAGAAGTTAATGTGAAAATGCCTAAGAATCTCTCAGCGTCATCTCAATTATGCCTCGACACGTGAAAAATGATGTAATTGATAGCCAAGCGTACCGGCCTTTTAGGTCGTAGTGTTTTTATTACTATTACTACTTGTATTGAAATTTACTACGACTAAATTTTTCTTCATTTCGACTTAGTTTTCTTTTTATCATCATCGTGAAACTTTTATTCAAACTTAAAAAATTGGATTAAGACAAAAGTTACAGGTCTTAACACTCTTCGAGGTCCAGAATTTCTTAATTTTTTTTCGTTATAAGAGGCACAGGTTTCTCCGTCAAGGCTTCGCTTTCCGCATGGGGCTCGTCTGGGTGTCGTATGTTTTATGTCTAGTCCCATGCTTTCCCGTTTATAGAAACCGAACCCAAACCACTACAGCTTGAGTTGTGAAAGAAATAATCACTATATCTGTATCAGAAACACAATCCATTGTTCTTAATGAAAAGGGGACTGAAGTTCTGCAATAATTTTTAATTATGCCATGAAGTCATGTCGAGGTTATTTTTTCTTTGTTAAAAATCCCGACGTTACCCTGTAATCCGTCATAGGAGTCCATTACCCACTTCACATTTTCAGCTAATGAATAATAATTTAGATTTACACCTTTTTCGTTATGATTAACACTAGTTTGCAATCCTATATTTAAAAGCAAAAATAAATTTCAAAGGTAGCAGGCGTTCTTCTAAATGCGTTCAGAACAAGGAAATCATTATATTTTATTTCAAGTTGACAAGTTTGGCCTATTCAAGTCTTATTTGATGTTGCATTTACTTTTTCAGACAATTTTAATACGACACACCCTCAGGCAGAACCTTGTGAAAGTCTGTCATACAGGAGTAAAAATAGCTAACTCTGATGTTTCCTCATGAATGTATATTTGATACTACCAATGTTTCATAGCCGTGCTACATCACCATATGATGTAGCACGGCTACGAAACTGTGGTCGTTCCACATAAATATTCATGTGGAAACAGCAGAGTTAGGTATTTTACACCCAGTTTAATGTTTCTATGTTCTTTCCTTGATAATATGCTTGCTTCAAAACTTGATTTACATCTTCCGTCCCGTAGATTTTCCTCTCCGGTCATTTCATTCACACTCTGCCAAGACGCTTCACTCATTCGCTGCCGTCTTGTGTTCTTACCGAGATTAACGGTTCAGTCACAATTGAGATGACGCCTTCCGGATGAGTAGACTTTCGGATGGAGGTAAAGGCGCTAAAATTTCTTAGGCGTGATACATATGGTTTTCATTGGTGGGTTCTCGCGAGTGATGAGCATCCGTCTTCTAGAATTTCCGAGTTTTTTTAGTGAAACTTAATCGGCCAGGGACGTCACCTCAGTTCGTAAATACCTATAAGTAGGTTATGGGATGATATTTTAATGAAAGATTTAGTTTCTGATTTGTTCTTATTCCTTACTGGCATGGTAATGGTTCTTTATCAATCTTGTATTTGACTTCGTATTGGCTACTTGGAGGTCAGGTATGTTTCGCGTAACCTCTTGATATTTTCCCGAAGATCACTCGTCCATTTTAAAATAACATAAGGAGTAGTTGAATTGGATTTAATTAAACATATCTTGCGTCAGTTCAAGGGATGACATTGAGCACAGTGTTTACGGCCACGACCCAAATCCAAACGTTGAATCTATTTAGTGAAGATGTGGCCGTTGGTTTCATTCGAGTCGTGCGAAGATGATGTCGCCTCGGGCGTCCTGGAGAGAAAGACGCTAAAATTTAAGCTTTAACAAAAAAGTACGGAGCTGTTTCTCGCCGTGTGCAACTAAGCGAGCAGGGACCGCTTCGCAATCCATTATAGCGGAAAATCAACGGTTTAAAGCCGCATCGCAGCGTCGTCAATGTCTCTCCTGAACGACGGAAATGCGCTTCCCATCCTCCGGCTTTCACACTCGCGAGAGTGTTATTTACGCCAAACACCTCTCGAACCCCCGATACGGGCGTGAAATGGTTTGTTCCACTCGAGGCCAAATTATTTCTTAAGGATCACCGGCCCGACCCCCGCAGTCAGTACCTTTTCATGTGTTTCAATCGACTTTGATGCTGGCTTTCTAAAACCCTTGTTATGCCAAACGTGGTGGTAGTGTGACGATGTTTTGGATCATCGAATTTGGGTATCGAATTGAGTTCGTTTTTGCCTCTCATAGTCCCTTGGCTCGCCGCCGACCAAGATTTCTAAAGTTTCTGATTTCAAAAAAATTAATTGTTTTAAACTTTGAGAAATTTCTTTAGGTTCGTCCGCGGGCACGTTCCTTGTAGGCGATGAATGCGTGAAAGGTCGTATTCCTCGAGATTCCCTAATGAAACAAACCCCACCCCTTCTCCCGTTTCTCCTCCCCGCTCCCCATATCCCGTGAAGCGATCCTTTCGGAGCCCAGGCTAAACACCTTTTGGGATCCCCTCGACAATCATCGCCACTTTCTCTATCCCATCTGAAACCCCTGTGCGCCCGAGGCCCCCTCCCCACCCACACTCACGCTTGGTCCGCCCTTCATGCCCGTCCCACGACGGGGAACTGTTCGGGGTCAAGGGGTTTCGTGGTTGTTATCGCCTGAGCCCCCAAGATAAGTCACCTCCATCCCTTCTCTCTCTCGCTCTCTTTCCCCATTTCTCTCTCTCTCTCCGTAGGCACGATACCTCTCAGACGTGGTGCAGCTGCGTACCCCTAAAGAAAGGTCTGAAGACATCCTCCCATTCGTGAAAGTAGGCCCCGTCGTTCTGCGTCATTCTTGCTCCCTAAGAAATCACCGAATTAATCCCACCCCGTCATCTCTTGTTGCCCTCCCCGACGAAGAAATCCCGAGGTCACTTCTCCCCCTTCGTCGCAATCTAAAAAAAATCCGTTGTGTGTAGAAAGTTGAGCTCGCACAGCTTTGGTGTAGCGTTTGTTCTTTTCGCTTGAACATTACTGACGGCATTTTCATTTTATTTTTTGGGTCATTTCCTCGTGATAACTTAAAGCCCCGCGAGGTGAAAATATTTTTCTTCTTCTGAGATGCATTTCTTTTTTATCCGGTAAATCAGTGTTTCGTGGATCTAAGTGTGAGCCGCAGCCATTGGTGTCGTGGGATATCATTAAAGTGGGTCTTGAAGATGAGAAGAAATTTTTGGGGCCGTCATCGTCAGTGCTGGACCGATAGGAATTAGGTATAGGACAACTTCCCAAATCTGTTACCATAGACTTTTTTGACTTTGTTTGAGTGTCTTGTTAAGTGTTTTTTCGTTCTTACCTCTAAGGCATCATATTAGGGGTAAGGTTCATAAAATAGTTAAAATTCTCACTCAATCCTACCCACTGTTTTTTTCAGTGCATTAGTAATTGGAAATTTACATGTTGTAAATAGTAAATTGAGTGGAAGGCTTGATGATTTGTATTCTAACACCACATATAAAAGCGACGCGATAAAATAAAATGTACTTTGAACTAAAAATAAATTAATTGAACTTCTAATTTTTCTTCCGCTCAACGGCTTTCTGATGGCATTGGATATCATGTGATTAGGAGAATGAATTAAAACCAAACTCTCATTTTCGTGCCTGCCTAAAAATTTGATTTTCCTTTAATTTAATATCTTATTTTCTTACAGATTTAACTCATTGAAAATTTCTTTATATTTCCATAATTATTAACTCAACCGGTCAAAAACCACGTTTCTCATGTTATACATCTAGGAAGATAGATATATACTAAATTTACCATTAGTTGTCACTAAACTAGATGAAAAATTTTAAACGTCTTTTAACAAATATTTTCATTCATTATTTGCACGTATATAAAGATTTAGATGATTTGAAGAAAAAAAACGAGAAAAAACCCTAATATGGAGCGTAGAACTATATGGATCCGAAACCTGGCCTGTGAGGAAGGTGGAGGCTTTTGAGATGTGGGTTTGGCGACGGATGGAGGTGAAGTGGACAGAGAGGAAAACGAATGAAGAAGTTTCGATAATGGTGAGGAAGGAGAGGCTTTTGCTGCGAGAGATCCAAATAAGACTGGAAAGGTGGGTGGAAGGGGTACTCAGAAGTAATGGGTTGTTGAAGGGTGTAATGGAGGGTAGAATGTTGGGTATGCGGGGTAGGGGTAGGAAGAGAACAGGGATTTTGGACAATGATAGGGGGTAGGAAGTATACAGATTTGAAGAGGGATTAAAGCTAGAAGTTACGCAGCCAACCTAAGCTAATGCTCATCAAAAACCTACCTTAACCGGTAGATTACCCTTCATCATTCATCAATATGATTTTAACATCTTTGGCCTTGACCCTTCATTTATTTGCATGTAATTCTGTCCGTCATTTTAACTGCTTGGGAAAAGAACCTGTTTTTCCTTCCAAGTTTTCTTTTGTTCTTTAGTATTTTTTGTTTTATTTATTAAGCAAACACCTTGAACGTGAGCTGTTTTTAAGGATCCACTTTGAACCTGATAACGTGAATATTTTAATGTTTTATTAACTGTGTCTGATCTTTCTTTCGATGGCCGCATACTAGGTTTGTGTATATATACTGACAACAGAACCCTGAGTTTGAGACGGGATAATTCCTCATAACACCTCCAATAAAATCGGAAATTCATGATGTTTTGTACTAGATATACGACGAAGAAATAGCACCCATGACCTGAATGTGTGAAGACAGGGCTCATTATCAGGCTTTGTTACTACTACTCACGACATTATAGTGTACCCTTCTGACCTTTGGTTGACGTATTTGTTTATGTAATGATTGGCAGATTTTACTACACTTTTGAGCTTTTGTGCATGTACTTAGGTTCCTTATGAAACCCGCAAAGATGATAACTATGTGTTGTGTACAATAATAAATACTTGATGATGTGGAAATCCTTCGGAATATGAATTTAGGACTATACGTGGTTAATATTGATGGGTTGGGTTGATTCATAATTTCAACTACTCCCTTGTCGCGTGGAGGATTTGTTTTCGCCATGTCTCTTTCTTTCCCACTGTTTACTCCCGTTTTAATTCAGCCTCCAATCAGCTTTCGCCTATCGGAGCCGCCCCTTACCCGATGTTTGACGCATTGGCGTGGCGAAGCCGTTGAAGGGGCGCAGGCGTCACCCTGCGGTGGGCGTGACGGCGCCATCCCCGCCTCCTTGTTCCATCCTGGCTCCCTTTAATTTCGTTTGTTCCGCCCATCGATGGACCAGGGGAATCTCCCCGAGAAACGCCCCTGCCCTCGTGCAAACTCTTTTTTAGCCCGAAAAGTAGGACTTAATGGAGTTCCAAGGAGAATAAGTTTAATGCGACATGAATTTTTATTGACGGTGCGGTGTGAGGTACTGGATCCTTTTCGTCTGTATCGGATAAAAAATTCCTGAGACTTTCAGATTTTGTGATTTGTGTGTTTGTTGGGGGTATGTATCTTTCAGTACTAATATGAGGATTGGATTATCTTCAAGAATCGTGTCCTTGCACCATTAGGACAAAAAATGCTGAACCTAAAAATTTAGAATGCAACATCATTAGAGGTTATTCTTGTATTTCCTTCTCTTAGATTAGAACTGGGAGGGAAATGGAGAGTATGGCCGCAATGAAGGCAAAGAAATCACTTGATTACAGTATCTCCTATTGGCCTGAACCCATTGCGGTGTCGAATTTTTAATCCTTAGCGTATATTTAAGTAAGAAAGTTATCGTAATGCTCAATTATTTAGCCGTTAAAAACGGTAAGATATCCACTGTCCGATTTAAAGTGCATTTTGTTTCTCTTTTCTCCCTGGGATCTATTTTTCGCTGAAACAACTACCTTTTGGCATCATGTTTACTATTGATTAACACCCGAGTCCTTCAAAGTGATAAATCCTTCAAAATGTTTCTGGTGTGGGCAAGTGGTTCGGATTATTAGGACTTTTATAGGGACACTTTATACTTAGTAGTATGTGGCATAACATGCGCCGAAAGGAAGTTTTCTCCTGAATTGATCCCATTTTTTTATTATTTTAGTGATTTTATTGTCGGTAGCAACCTTTTCCATTGGAGAGGGTTGAAACTCCCGCGAATGTTATAAACTGTAAATCACATTATAGTGCTGATAAGGGATCATATTTCCTGTGTCTGAGTATTTTGGCCTTACAATGAAATACCCAAGAGTAAAATTTGTGGTTTCTATGTTATTTTCTAAATACTTCCTGAGACTTGTTCAAGGTGAAAGGTTGATGACCCCTCCATCATTTTACCGTCACTTCTAATTCTTGGCTACTTGTGCGTATCCATATTTCATTGGATTTTGTATTTTTTTCCATAATTCGTTACTCTTCCAACTTTCTAATAACTGTCGGAGATTTTTGGGTAATTGCTGGTCCCATTGCCGTCTAAAGATGGAACCAGTCGTAATTATTTCTTATGAATTGGTTATCGACAGTTTTGGAACGAAATTTCTATTTCCAGCTCACTTAAGTATTCAAAGGAATGTAAAAATTGTATAATCGTTGTTTATATTGCATGAGTGGAAGACCGGCAACCTTTCAGGGATAATGATTTGCATATATGTTAAATATTTATGTAGGTTTAATTCATTTCCATGCACATTAACGACGATGGAATCAGCCGGATGAAATTTTATAGGGCTGTGAACTTTTCGTGAAAGTATCTTTACGATATTAATTTCATTCATGAGTCCATGAGACGGGCGTAAAGAATTCATTTTACTGTTGCATACCACGTTGCAAATTTTTGATAGGCATTCCGCCTCTACCATCATAGTTTTATACGATTTACTCGCTTATTGCTTCAACTGGACTCTTGGAATAGTTCATTTATTCCTTCCCCGTCCGTCCATTCTTATTTTTTTCATTTGGTAGTCTTTTGTAAACTGTTGGTGGTGGGAAAACAAGTATTACAGTTCGCGTCCATTTTCTTGTCTTCGAAAATGCTTTGGTTCTCTCTATCTCATTCTAAATTATCTTGTGGAAAAAATATCCTTGCTGTGGATATGTGATATATACTTAGGACAGAAACCCTTTGGAGTTCTCAAGTCCAGCTCCGCATCTCCGGGAATCCTTTCTTAACCACAAGATAAGTTGACTGAACTTGTCTATTTATCAGCTTTTGTTTCGGATGAAAATAACGCCCGTTTGCTTCAAATGAGTGTAAGATATCTTTCCATCCACGAGTCGCGCGTTTGTGGTTCGGGTGTAATCTCAATCCCGCCCCTCAAGTTAAACGAAAGGCGTGAGATTTCCATGTTTTGTCGCTTTCCCTCGAGGGCGCGTCGCACCCTGTTGGTGTCGCCCACCTCACAGCACCAACCACCCCGCCCGTGCCAGCTGATTTCCTCCTCCGCGAACCCTTCCCGACCTCCCCACCTCCTCTCTCCTTATCCATCCTTTAGGAGGGGCGCTGCACTCGAGCGCAAATAGGCGTTGTGCATGCGCCTAGTGCGATTAGTTCCGCCATTTCCCCGGAACTGAAAAGCTTCCGGCCTGCACCCACCGTGGGAGTCCGTGGTTGAGTGACGTTGCGCTTTGGCGCCTTTATCCTTCGCCTTGGGCTTCCCTCTCCAGATCCGGCGAATCTATTTCGCTTCTCTCCGCTTACCTGTCCTCCATCTCGTTACGCTCCCTACCCTGCCATCTTGATTTCCGCGCCTCCCCCATCATGCCATTCGCGCCGTCCCTCCAGGCGGCCGTACCTCATCTGCGACTCATAAATCGCGCAAGTGGGCATTCCTTGCACCAGGACGGAAGGGGGGGTTGGGGAATCGGTTTGATTCCGAGACGCTCTGCTGCCCGCAGCCAATATCCCGGGTATCCCTTCACCGGGGACCGGCCTTCCTTCCGCCTTAGTCAAACTCGCTTAACTCCTTCCAGCCAACCTACCTCTCCGAAATCCTCTCCAGACGGGGCTCGCCCGAGGACTGGGCGGGATAGGTACGTCCCTCCTCCACAGAGGACTTTGGAAAAATCTAAATGCTTCAGTTCTGTGGTCCCGATTGTTTGCGTATGAGTTATGCTGTTGGTATCCACTTTGATTTTTTTTAGTCTACCTTTTATTTCTCGAGCGGGTCCATTAGCAAATGAGTTATCTGATCCCCGAGTTAAATTGTATCCCCTCGAGGCTTTCTCTAATGTTTTTCGCCCACTTCTTCCTCTAGGGGATTTCTTTAAATAAACGAAATCATCGACGGCGTCGCAAGTGAGCCGTATCTTTTCTGAACTCTCATTTGCGGGAATTTTATCAAGTGATTATCAGTTTTGAAAAACGTGCTACGGGGATTTCGCTTCGTAACTCACAGAAACATAATTCATAACTGGGGTGGGGGCTTTGATATTGTCTGTGTTGTTCAGCACTCTCCAGTCATCCATGTGTCTTCTTGCCCTGGTTCACTTTGGCCAGCATTTTCCGACCAGTCTTTGTAGAACTTTCTGCACTTATGAAATTTATCGCCGCATACTTGTGCTAATTCAAAGTCTTTTTAAACATGTTGTTATAATAATTAAATCGGAAATATTCCAAATTGGCTTTACCTAGTGTCGTAGACTTGAATTGGGTCTTCAGAATGCAATCTATATAAGTGACCTCAACTTGTTGTTTCCATCCGGTTCGCTCCTTTTATTTATGCACTAAAATGGTTTTTAAGTAGTACAGATTGGTGTATTTTCTTTTATGCAGATCCACACGTAGTACGTAACTGTATTGTGACATCAATTCTTGGCGTAAGTTTTTTCACAAGGGCGTCGATATATCATCGCCGGAAGTGACGTGTAAGTGGTATGAAATTGATGGCTGTCCTGCGAAACAATAAATACGTTAGCTTACAGTTTTCCACATCAGGTAGTTGTCTGCTGGACCGCATGCTATGGAATGGAGACCTACCATGGTCGAGCTCGTGTCGATAACATGCCACTCTGGCATAATGTAGATGGCTCGACTGTTTCATAATTCCAATTCTAGTTTATTTATTACCCTGGCAATAACTTTCTTACGAAACATTTAATTTAGAATGGTTTATTTATATTTTAGAAGTTTCATTTTCTGCGCAATTAACACATTTTGCGAATAAGGAATTCTTAATAGTTCTGTTAGTTTTTTAACGTAGCATATTTCCACAAACAAATGCCTTTTACGAAGTATGTTTCAATTGTGTAGGATACTGAATAATAAAACCAATATTGTTTATCATGCAATTCCACCGTTTGACCTCAGTGAATTTTATTCTAAAAAGTGACCTCATGCTATTCGTTTTAAATATTTGGATTTTTCAATCCAAGAAAATTTCTCTGGAATAGCTTTTAGTTTTATTAAGAATTATTTGTCTTATATTTACTTGTCTCGGTATATACCTGACCAATAGTGGCTAAGTAATTCAACCACCAGATTTCATCCCATTTCAGTCTTCAGCAAGGACTCATTGCGAAACTTCTACTTCTAAGCATTACCCTGCAAACCGCCGCGGGGACGTGTGGCAGGGGGTGACCCACCACCAAACATTCACATTCACTCCCAAATGCAAATGTTAAGAAACACATTGCACTC
>WURS02047438.1:0-11075 GCA_011762765.2 Rhinocypha anisoptera | reverse complement strand
TTCCCCCCCCTCCCCCCCCCCCCCCCCCCCCCCCCCCCCCCGCACAAGCCAGGATCTTATTCACCCGAGTTAATTAAACCTCTTTCGCTGCATCTCACCGAAGGGCCAAAGAAAGTGAAACCATACCGAAAGTTCTTCTTAATATTATTCTGGAGTTTTGAGGGAAAAGATTAGAGGTAAATGAGAAAAAATATTGTGGGCATTTGACTTTCTATGCTCGCTCAGATCCCTGGAACTCATTTCACGTGAAACCGCAAACTAAAGTGTCCTTGAATCACAGAGAATTATTTTTCGGCATTAACAAATATGACGACTTTAAAATGGCTATTAAGCTGCTAAAAATCTTTGCTGAAGTTTTATATCACATATATATCTATGCAGTAATAAATAATGAATTGCTTTTTAAGTTTACGATGCACAGTTAGATGATCTAAAAATTTTTTTGAGTTATCCTTATTCTCAACGATTGTCATAAATAAACATTTCTCTGAATGTTCATTGATATTTAATAGCAGACAATAAAATACTCTTTAGAAGCCTGTTGGTTTCTCATTTTTTTAACGACTTCGGATTCTGACGCACTCCAGACAGCAGCGAATGCAATAAAAATGCTAATAACAAACAGGAAATACCCGAGGCACTTTCTGTTTTTATGAAAAATCTGAGAAGAGTGGAATAATCCACGTTGAATTGAATTCATATTTGAGAAGAACTTAGGATAGTTTTTATTGTTCCCTTGCCCACACACACACAGCACTAAGCCAATTACGGTAGTATAATATAATAATTTATGACAAGGACGAACACATACATCCATGCCCTAGGTGGAGGAAGTATATCCATCAAGCCGGGATTCGAACCCGCGACCTCCGGATTCGGTAGACTAAGAGATTATCCCGCCTCCGGGTTGTCTTTTAATTCCTCGACAACTGATGGAGTTACCATGAGGCATTACGTTTTTCTAAAAGTGTCTTGAAAATTTTTCGAATTGATGAATAACCTTAACTTTGAGGAAGCTTATATTTACACGTTTTCTTAACATATAAAAAAATGTTTAGTCACAGGGGTTTTCTTGTACTCTTGTATTCGTTGTGTTGGAGATTAATTTATTCAATTGACAAAAAATTAAACCTAAGTGAATAATGAGTTTCCGAAGAATTGAGTTTCCACATGGTACGAAACGGAAGTTCTTGTGTTCAGAACGGTGAAACAGGAATTCACGGGCCTCCCTAAATTTAGCATTAAAGATAAAATCCAGCGCTGGGGAAAATCAGCTCACTACGGCATTTCATTCGTTGTTAGATAATAGTGGCTCCTTACAAAATACGACTCGCATAACGGCGCACCGGCGACGGAGCGTGGGGGTATTAGAGCCTGGAAAAGGAGATTAATGGAGAGATGAATGAAACGGGAGTTCTTGCTTATATTCCTCTTGAATTTAGGTTTGAGGGAATAAAGGGGTTATGAATTGGTCAATAACTCAGAGGTGGATTATTAAACGGGATGAAAGAGAACGGTAAAAATTTTCGAAGGAGAGGATAGGATTTAAAGTGCGATCATTGGCATTAAGTGCGTGAAAAGAGAATCGGGCGGCGGTGGTGAAGTATCACTTGGTTCGGTTTGTTTCAATTTCTCAGTGGAACAGGGGGGGAGAACTGAATGACTGAGGATATTAATCTTTGGGAATTAAAACGGAGTGAGCAATTATTTGCTAGTTTTCAATGCTCAGGGTCTTCGGTGATTTGGAAAAACGTTCAGCTTTGTTAAACTTGCAATACAAATTCTTCTCTTTGGAAAACGCAGCACATCCGAAAGGAAATGATTTACTTATGAGGAAGCGCTATCATCATAAATAAACATTTCAACAAATTTTACTTTAAAATCCCTTGGAGTGGAAAAATGAACAAAACGCCGGGAAAAACAGATGAAAAAAGACATCCACCAATTAGCTACCCATTACGATTTAAAGACACGTTAAGAGGTGTTCCGACCTTATATTATCAGAATAATAAGATGGCATTTGAAAAATACTGACTGCTGATCGTTTTCGCCATTGATTTCATAGCTTGCCACTAATATGACCTACTGAACAACCACTTCGTCTTCACGTCCATGATGATGTGTGTATATTGACTTACATGATATGCATTTTTATGAAATCTTATAAAAATACACCAATAACTCCGGTAAGAAAATGGTTTAGTTTCTAGACGTAATGACATAAATATACCACCAAACACCCAACTGAATTAGATATGATTTAGGATCTTTCAGAAAAATTCTTATACACTGCATAAGCATTATATACTGAAAACATTCTACTTACAACCCTCTTTAAATTTTGTTTCACGTATCGAATAACGAAAATGGTGGCCGGGTTAGCCTAGAGGGTGTAGAGCTGGCTGACTAACCCAGACGTCACGGGTACGAATCCCCCCACACGGCATGGGTATTGTATTTCTCTCAAACTAATTTTCCTGAATGTTGTAATCAACAAGGGCATGCAGACGTAAAATATATTCGCCATGAACTATTAGCAGAGGGAACTCAAAATAAAGGAAAAGTGCATGAAAGGAAAAAAAATGCCCAATATCATTAATCAATACTCAAGAGTATCTGCGATTGCATAGATGCTATAAATTTTCGATTTTATAGGTTATTACATGAATTTTATTAATATAGGTAAATCAACATATAGATTTAGATTTATTAAGGGGCCTATTGGGGTCACCTACCCTAATATCGTGGTCGAGATGTATGCTATTTTCCTAATAATGTACAGTTACGAGGAACTTGTATCATTACTAGGAACCACTTTCAAGTATCTGTGTAAAAAATTAGCGCTTTGAAAGAGAATTAATTGTCCTGCATTAAAAACTGTAAACAAGACTATTGACCAAGTATTCAAATCAATAAACAATACATTTGTGGAGAGAGATTAATGTTAGTACTTAGTTCTTTTGTGTATGTCATCAGAAAACGGACTGCTACTATTAGAGGAACCATTCTATTATCCTGACCTAGACTCGTTAGGTTCCTTGATGGGCTTAAGGCTAAACACCACAATGTCGTAGCTAATTTACTGACATCGCACTCCGAGGAGCCGGATTCAATTGCTGACGGTCATGGGTATTAAGACCATGCTAAGTACGAGGAATTAATTTAAGAGCCTGAAATCCTAGCTACTCTAGAATCGCAGTCCTTTAAGCAATCAGATGACATTATGTTATGACTATAGTCTTAGCCATATCAAAAAACATTAAAGTGACAAAACGCTCGTACGCCTCGATCTACGTTTCTCTCTCATTAAATGAGGCTTTATTAGTGTCCCTCACGGCAGTAACTTTCGCCTCGAGTTCCACCGCAGTTGAAATAATCCGGGTACCATAATACTCTTGTAAATGCATCTTCAATTCATTATCGAAGACAACACTTCAGAGGAGCATTGCTTAATCGAGGCATTGGCTGCGCCGACGGAATAAGGAAAAAAAGGCCATGCAGCTGGCGCTCTCCAGGCCAGTGGGATGTAATCCCGTAAGGACGTTTTTGTCACCCGTCTCGCAACTTCGACTCCATTAGACGGGCTTCAAAGTTGATTACGAAAACAGTTTCACGAGCAAAAAAATGGAAGTGATACCATATGCATGTGCAGGAGTTTTTGCTCTCTCAGAACGCCTGACGGGGGCTGAATGAATGTGTCGGGGCTGTTAAAAAATAGATAATGCCAAAAATTACTTCCTAATTAAAATTTTCGCGTAATATTTAGAGAAATGTGATGAACTAGATTCGCATGCGCACCAAATTGATCTTCTAATCCGTTAGTAAAGCCAGTATCGGCAATTAAATGAAGTATTTTCTAAAAAATTATTCCAATATAGTTTCATTTCCTCTTTTCTTTTGCTTGAGCAGAAATTTTGCCTTTGGGAAGGATATATTAAATGAGTAGACTTTTTTGAGTACCTAATTACTATTTGAGAGCTTAAAAAATTAAGTTTTATATCTGACAGAGACAAGGTGCATTTTTCTTGTGGATATTAAAGAATTGTCGCGGAGAAAAAAATTGAATCGATATTAAATTCACATTGTCTCATTCACCTATCCCAAGATCTTTCAATTCCACCACTCCACCCTAATTAGGTTCTGCTGAACCCATTAGATATGTACAGTTTCTCATTACATTCTATTTTACGCATACGATAGGAAATATTTAATTAAGATATTGATAAGCTACTACTAGTAGGCATGCTTATACAGGAAAACCAGTCGACCAAACGGCAAAAAAACTTATTTACAGCGACACGACGATAAACTAAATACATCTCTTATTAGATCGAGACTCGTAACCGTGTCTTCTTATTCAGCTAATTTAGAATTATATTTAGGGCGATTCTCCACGAAAATTGTTTTACTTTCATTTCTGCGTGTGACTGCGTACAATATCCCTTGTGGTATTTGTCTTTAGACGATTCAAATAACGGCGACCAGGAAGACGAATAATGTTCATAAAAGTGACATACATGGAAAATTGATTAAAGGCGACCATTGAAGGCTGGAATCTCATGACAAATATGCGTTTCGAGGCAGTGGAATTTCCGAGTATTTAGATAATGACTCGATGCCTCTTAACAAAACATCTAATAAATATACATATACTTCTTACGCTGAAAGCTGTGGAAAATTATGCCATCGAAAGGAGGCGTCCAACTGTGTGGACTTAGAGCTATTGATAACTAATACAACCCGTCCTTCGCACGAATTACATCGGCAATCATTTGACTAACAAATAAAATCTGGAATAAATATATAGTTAACATGTATATTTTATTGACAAGAAAATGCTTCCGACTTCCATTGCCTTTGTGATAGTGGGATTTTAAAGATATAAAGCATAGAATGATAGTGGGATAAGCTTTTTTAAGCCGATGTATAGAAAAAACTCAATTTTCTCGGTCTCTTTTTGCAGTTATAACCTTTGTTACACTTTTTGATAATAGAAATTGTTTCTTTTTGCTTGGCACTGAAGAAAAAAAGCTATTATGGAGAGAGTTAGCACCAAGAAAAGCGACGAAACTACAATACGCAGCCCCTTCTATAAATGAACGTTATTTATTTATTTATTCAATTGCCAACACACTCAGTACTATACCAATTAGGACATGACAAATTTTTGCAAACAAGGACGAAACACACTAACATTCATGCCCTGGGTGGAGAATGAAAAGTCCACCTAGCCGGGATTCCCACCCGCGACTTCCAGGTTGGCAGATGAGGACGTTACCCCGCCAAAATCTGTAACGGAAATGTTTTAGCTATAAGCGGAATGATTTAGCAGGACGTTTAGATTAAAGTCTATCCCCTCCGTTACGTAGATCCATCTTAGGTTTCACGTATCAAGTTCAGAAATATGAACACCGGTAGCGCCCCGTATTTAGAACATTTATGTACAGGAAGTAGTAGGTTAAATTGCATTCCTTTGATTCACTGTGTCAAAGACTGAAATGTCCGTCAGGTCGGTACAATTTCCGTTAACACCTCCCACAGAACGACAGCGAGAAGTTTAGTTTGTGAATCAGAATTTTATGGAAAAGAACAATCTACACTCATTTGAAGGGTACGAGTCAACAAATCCAAGAGTTTGAATCACCTCACGGCATAACTCGTGGTGAAATGTTTTTTTTTCCGAATGGGATTGCATGAATGGTGCTGAACGGATACGGTGAGGCGTCTTAATAAAAGGATACATTTCGAGCAGTGGGTGTCTGAAATTAAAAAAAAAATATCACCCTCGGTCATTGATGGAGTACGAGTACGAACGACGTTATTTTCCAGGGAAACCTCCCTGGCTTGTCGCGAGAATGCGTAGGTGCACATTTGAGCGGCCGCGGCTAAAATTTTGGCGCGAGGAGTGTAAGTTAGATCGGTGGTGCAAGGATTAAGGCTGCATAATGGATGAGCGGCCGGGCGCTCTACTCTGCTGGCGCAGCACAAGACTTGCGAGAGATCATTAATACTGGGCAACAATGCGGCGGCGAAGGGTCTAAGCAAAAACCGATGCCTCAGGGAATTTATGGAGGAAGTGGGCTCTCTCTGTTCGTGTGAACGATCCGATTGTTCGCGATGTACCGGTTAATCAATCAAACTCGAAAAGAGCGCTCGGATTCCCGTCTTTTTTTCTCTCCCTTCCTCCGCCAGTCAGCCGACGGCATCGCCTTTGTTGGCCCTAATGCATATCTCGGGATTTCTGCAAGGGAACACACGAGGGCCAGCACGAGAGGAAGGAAGGAGGAAATGGGAGAGCACCCTTCGCACCACGGAGTGAATTAGTCCCGGAGCTATCCCCGTCCCGTTTTTGGGAGCCTCCTCTCCCTGTCAGCCTTTCGTAACTTCAACCATAAACGTCTCGAGAAATTCGCGCAAGAATATCCGGGTAAATGATGATACTGGGAAACCAACGACAAAGAGTCAGGTGTAGAGTAGAGAGGGATGAGACGTGAAAGACCATCCAAGAATGAAGGAGAAGATTCTAGGAAAAGCGATGTAGTGTTACAGGAGTTGCTTGTGAGGTTCGCTGACTTGCCTATACTTATCTGAGGGGGGAATTAAAGGATGTGAGCGAATACTTTCCTCCTCTCAATTTATTAAGTTTAAAATATGAGTGTTTTAAGTGATTGCATCCCTGGTGAGTCATAATGAAGTTATGGTAATTTAGTACCTCTTCCAATCGAAGAAAAAAACCAATTATAAAAGCACATTTCCCATGGATGGGATTCCTATGGGTGGGAACCAGAAACTTTTGTGTCAATCGGGGAGTGTGTTATCAACCAGTCTAACTCAGCGGATGGCAACCTAATACTATATGAGGGTAATTCTTAAAGTAGTTGGTTATATTTATTGATTGATTGTTACTTTTCATGGTTGACCCCTCAATGGACTTCAAAATGTGGCCTTGATATTAATGTTTTAAGACATTAGACTAGTAAATATTACGAGAAGTGTCTGTATATATTTTTAATGTTACACTATCTAACCATGTGGTTGCAGATTACGACACGCAACGCCTATTCGGAATAAAACATCATAAATAGATTCTCATTAATTCAGCGAAACAAGTACTTGATTGATTACTTGATACACGGTGCAGAATAACACTAAGTTACCAAAGACAATTTGGGGAACCCAAAACTATTTGCCAACATAGTCACCACCGTTGACTACGCATATTCTCCAGCGATTAACTATAGCTTTTCAGCTTCCAAGTTTATGTAGAGCTGATGTCATTAAATTCATTCATAAGTACTCAAAGCGTTCATTTCATCAACAGTTATGATTATTTGGACTAAATAAAGTTTTTCGTACATACCGTGATGAAGAATACATGTTTGCAAAGTGAAAATCGGGTTTTGTCATCAAATAAAATATAAAAATTAAGTAATTGTGATTTAATTAATACATACATTATTTTTGATGCAAAGTTATCACGTTGAAGGCCATCGAGAAATAAGTGACTTGGTACATCTTCAAATGTCGACCTTTCTTGATCAAGAATGTCGTTGGAGCACGAATAGGCTTTCAGAAGTTACAAATAAGCCGTTTGCCCAACGGTCCTCCATTTTCGCTGTTGGCTCGCTCATTCGATCTCCAACTTTTCAGGAAAACGAATTATTAAAATAAAACGACCCATTTTATTACTGCTGAACTTGGGAACAGATTAAACTACTGGTTAATAACGCAGTGATGGCATTTTCCGCCCCCGTAAAACTTTGCAGAAGTTCTACTCGAAAATTTTAATATTCTCGAAATAATATCGACTTGAATTTTTAATTTAACGAAAGGGGCTGCCCCCGCCCTTACTCTCTCAGTGAGAAGACTCTAATTAAACCGTGAAGAAGAGGGGGGAAAACGGTGGAGAGAGAGAGAGTGGGGAATGAAATAGAAATAGGATGGAAATGGAAGCAGGGGCCCAGAGGCTCTATTGAGCCTTTCGTTTTCACTTTCTGGAATTCCATTTCGTTTGCCGAAATCTACTGGAATTCACTGGGGATGGATTTAATGTGATTACACCTAGTTAGGGTACGATTTATAGTTATGTGTTAAAAAATCGATTACAATATTACTAATATGTAATTTGATTCACTAGTTGATTCTCAATGATTTCATCGCGTATAATGAGAACACCCAATTATAAGGCACGGCTTTCATTTCAATTGTAAATGTATGGGAGAGTTTCTAGAACTTGCTAATGTATATTCATCTTTGTCAAGCGATTGATTCCCGTACTTAATTTCGAAAAATTTCATAAATGTACATGTGTATTTATGGAATAGAATAAAATTAATAATTGCAACATCTTATGGACCTTCAATTTTTTGATACAGCTACAAAATCATGTTTAAAGTTTAAGTGCTCACACTAATTATACTTTGCATCAAATAAGTGATCAAAATATATTAAAATCATGCTAAAAGTCAAAGATTTCGTTGACTTTTAGAAGATATAATGGTAATTATTGAATCTTGCTAGAAATTTTACATTGATAGAACCAAAGGTAAACAATATTTTTCTCACAAGCCACTCTTAGAACGTGTCAACTTATAATGTGAAATGCATTAGCCTCAAATTTGGCATGAAACATTAAATATAGCCAAACTGGGAGGAATGATTAGCGTGGTGATAGTGATATAGATATTGCATTGCTTCTTAGGTCAAGTTAAAAAAATAAATATATAGTATTTGTTAGTTTTATCGCTTTCCCATTTGAAGTCAATTTCTCCTTGGAATACCAACAAGAGTCCTATAGTCATCGCGAATAATAAACATCTTCGAAAAAAATTTTTAAATATTTTCTAAGGGATAATCAAAATCCCCATATTTAATCCATACAACACCCCTAATTTATATAATGTCTCATTAAAGATCTGAATGATTAAATGTATACAAATTTTAGTTACAATTAATTTATACGGAATTGTCATTTTACCAACATATAAGAAAGTTTTTTCAAAATTTATCAGTTTCGATCCACCATGTCAGGTTAAAATTTGTATTAATAGGTACCGCATTTAATAATTTACGGTTGCGATTATTGAATTTTGACCAAAGAATACGACACAATTCATGTTAACCCATCTTTAGAATCAAGCACGTCGTGACAAGATTACATCAACATAACTTTGTGGTAGTGATCATTGTATTTTGATTTCCTTTCCCCCTCGTGTTGTTTTCGCTCGTGCCGGATCGATCCCTCCCCACGAGGAAATGACGATGACGAGTGGAATGTGATGAGGGCTGGCAGCGGGTCGTTTAACGCCTCGCGGGGAGAATGATCACGAGAGTGCACATTTGGGTCGAGGGCTCTGGAGATGTATCGGCGTACGTTTGGGAGTGGCTCCGAAGGAAAGGGGGTGGAAGGATCGTCAGCCGAAGATATTTAATCCGCAAAAATGTAAGGACGACGAGGAGACTTTCTGACCTGAGACGTAGCTTAATGTGCACCACCATTTACGCTAACTTGGTGTATTGGAACAGAGCGTTGAGGGAGGCACCACACGAACCTGTGAAAGGAAAGGGCGCGCGGTGGAGGTCATCAAGCATGAGCAGGGCGGAGGAGGAGGGCGAGGTGGAAGGAGCTTCAATGAGAACAAGACGTAGGGAGAGAAAAAGATTGGGGCAGAGAGGGAGAGGAAGGTGAGAAGGGGACCCGTAAAAGATAGCAAGGGTTTGGTGAAGGGGAGGGCGGGGGGGGGGATGGAGGAAAGTTTCTCGGCGCCCCCTTACCTAATGATGGCTGCTGGCGCCTTCCTCATTTCAGTTTCATTAAATTAATTCACCGCCACCTTTCTCCCGCGCGGCAGAGTGTGCGTGTGTGTATATGTACGGGGGTTGGAAAGGGGAAGTCGGGGAGGGAGAGGGGATAGGGGTGTGGGGGGGTGGTGGTTGTTCGAGAGAGGTGGGGGCGGGGGGAGGGGAGCGGTCCGACTGTTGATTCTCCTTCCTTCAATTAGCGTTATGGGTCCTCCTACTAAGCGAGCGAGCGATCCGTTAAACAGTTGAGGGGAGAGGGGTTGGGGACAATGGCGGGGGCTGTTTCGACCAAAAAGAAATTGCCTCCCTCTTTGTTTTCCGAACCGAGTCCTTAATTTGAATTTTCCCGAACGAGCTATATGACTCAATGGAAACGGCACACCCTTTCCTCGGGATGATGTGAGGCGTCAAATGAATTACGTTTTGTGACTCGTCATGTGATGTCTTCGGAAAGGCTACTGAACTTTAGGCTACTTCGTGCTAATATCAGTTAAATTGCACCGCAGCCTTCAGATATACAGTAGCAATATACATCAGAGACACCCAATTTCTGAGCGTCCCGATGACGATGCTAATGAATATCTAGCATACATAAAATATTTAGTGCTGATATTATCTCGTTGTAATCAACGAAAATTTTATACAGAATTAGATTTAGTTAAGTATTGTAAAGTAAGTAAATATTGGGTTGTTAATTAATCCCGAGTAATTAATCTCATTAGGTTAACCTACTTGTAACGTGTTCGATGCTTTAAAAATAGTATTCAAAGTTCTGATCAACGGTTGGAATGAAATCTATGGACCACTCCTATGGAGAGTATAATTATTTATTTAATAGCATACCGAAAATAGCAATAAGAGCTTTTGAATTAGCTCCTATAAATAAAATTAATAAGGTTAATTAATGAAACAGTGAAAAAATAGACTAGTTATGGATAAAATTGCCTGATAATGAGGCATAGATGTTGAGAGTAGATTAAAGAATATAGTATCTGAAATAAATATTAGTGGAATATATAAAGGTTCTCTCACTCTCATTGTATTGCCAGTATGTCTTAACTGAGAGGATCATGATGGTGAAACTCAAAGCAGAGCCCGCGGACACTGATAGTTCAGGTGTACATGCCAACATCCAGCCATACTGACGAAGAAATTGAAGAGGTATATGAGCAGCTGGAAGAGGTCCTTAACGAAGTAAAAGGAATAGAGAACCTGATCGTAATGGGCGATTGGAACGCAGTGGTTGGAGAGGGAAAAGAAGGAAGCAGCATAGG
>WURS02047428.1:0-11075 GCA_011762765.2 Rhinocypha anisoptera | reverse complement strand
GATCGGCGGATGGTCCACGGTTACATGGGAATTTTCCTCTCGGTTTAACCCCTCATCCTTCTAGCGCTTAAGATATGACTTAATTATCACGGTTAAATTTAACGTAGTAAAACTCCAGCATTTATTAAACTCTTATGCGAGGTATATTTTTACCATTCGGAGAGATTTACATGTAACCCCCTGCCTAAAGGAACTTAAATGGTTGTCGGTGAAAGACAGGAGAAAGTACTTTCTAGCCTCCTTCTTATATGGATTGTTCACATTCCGTGAACCGGAATATCTCTTAAATATGCTCCCCAGCAGGAGAGTGACACGAAATGTATCAACAAGAATTCTATCTAACTACCCTTGTGCACCTCAAAACCGTACAGCAACCTTCCACGGGTCATTTACGGTGCCTGGGGAGTGCACACTTGGAATAGCGTAATAGCGTCCCTTCCCAGTTAAAAGACCTGAACTCACCGGCGACCTTCAGAAGGAAATTCATGGTACTTTTGTTGAGATACTCATATGGGGCATAAACAGTCATTATTAATTAGAATTTTCTATATTCTTTATGTCTGTTTGCTTTTTATGTTTTGTATCTTGTACTTTATATTCATGTATGCCCTATTTTTCCCGCAATGTGCTCTAGGAAACCAAAGTGTTCCAGAGCAAATAAAACTTATCTATCTATCAATCTAGTAGGTAACTCGCATAAATTATTTTAATGAAAACCCTTCCATCTCTTCCATATGGTGTTTTTTAAATTGTATTCCTTTTCTGCAGTTAACATCCTGATTTATCGTGATAGTTTTAATTTTTACTAAAGCAGCATTATTATTATTAGGACACTATCAGCTGTAAATTCAGGTTTCACTTCGCGTTTTTAAATACGCTTAGAACTGTACGTTTTCATTGATAGAATTTTACATGCATTCATTTACATGACGTATGGATTTAAATACGAACGTGGGAGAGCAGGAATGGTTACTTAGAGATTTAATGGAAAAATACCAAGGCCGCAATCTAAATGAGGGAACCAAAGGGACTGGAGGTAGGAGACAGATGGAGATTTTAACCTTAAAGAATAAGTTAAAATGTAGAAAAACTAAACAATTTCCACAATTTTTCATTGAATTAATGGTCAATAAATTTTTATTAATACCCTCATTAGTCAACATTAAAACGGATCTACAAAAAGTATCATTTACTCTCAGGCCCAAGGGACCCCATGCCAGAGACCAACACTCATACAATATAAATATACCTATATATATATATATATTGTTTGTTATATTGAAGAATAAATATTGTTATATATATATATAACAAAAACCATATGTGGAACTGTAAAGGAAAACAATAGTTGGAGAATAAGATTTAACTCAGAGCTCGAATTGGAGGGTGGGGTATTGTCCGATTCGTAAAAGCCCGGAGAATATACTGGTTGGGACATACCGAGAGTACGTCAGAAAATAGGATGCCTAGAAGAATGCTTAGAGAAAATATGTATATTAAGAGAAGGAAAGGAAGACGAGGTAAAGGTGGATCGATGACGTCACCAAATACCTGAAGTCGATGCAGGTCGAAGGATGGCGGGGGGAAATGACGAAGAAGAAAGATTGGAGGCAAATTGTGGTGGAGGCCAAGGTCCATCAAGGGCTGTAGCGCCGTGGAATGATGATGATGATGATATAAAACAAAAAAAAACGCTCACTCCCTCATTCAGGTGTGCTAATTTGCACTGTTCCACGCAAGTGTCAATTTAGGGTTTACGAGAAATTAAATTCTTCAGAAAACTAAAGAACAGTGCACGGTTTCGGTATACAAAGGGGTTGAAATGTGATAGTCTAGTGACGATGTTTGTAGGATAATCGGCAGTAAATGAATTGATTTATCCTTAGAGTTCTTCCTTCACCATATCATTCCAAAGAAAAGATTTGTGGAAGAAATGTCTTTGCCATGGGAAAAAACAATATTCCACCTTTAAAATTTTAAGTGTTTGCCGATATATTTTATTCAATCCTGTATATGAATGAGAATCAGAAGTAAGAAGTAAATCATTAAGATGTTTACAAACGAAAAGTATGATACGATAAGTTTAGTGGTGGCTCAGTATAATGATCACACGATCCCCAGGATCACGACCTGGGGATCGTGTGATTAAAAAAATGGTGTTTTTCTCCGGGTAAAGTCCTAGTCAAAGTTTCTGAGCAACATACCCCTTTTTGCTTAAAACTGGGAAATCGCCGCCATCTTTTTATGTGATGATTACTTTACGTTAAATGAAATGACCGGATTAAATAAATTATTTCTTTACTTATATCAATTCGCATCATTTTTTTATTTAAACTTGTCATATTTTAGATAGTTATGTACAGTTACGATATCCATGCCTTACGGTTAAATTATCATGTTTAATTTAAATTCCCTTATTTAATTTAAATGTGTCTACTGAGATAAATTTTCATTCCGACGTTCGTATTTTATTACACATCGTTTCATTTAATACGTCAGATATAAGACAAGGGACATAGAACACCAAATTACAATATAATACTTTGAGTTGAAGGAATCTTTAATATTTTATAATAATATATCATTTACAAAATGTAGACAACATGCAAAGTCCTATCTTTTGTGTAATTGTTAAAGAAAGGATTATTAAGGTCATTTTGAAATTTCCTAGTAGGGATCTCACTTATTTACTTTAGAACTAAAAAGTGGCGCGCAGTTATAAACTTTTTATTGTAAAAACTCAATGGCCAGAGATTTAAATTTGTTGAATTTTGAAATTTCGAAAATTAAAATTATTTTCTTTAATTACATACCTGATATAATTAATAAACTCAATCAGTTTGGACCTCACCAGGTCATAGGCAACAGTTGAATTTATGTACACTATTGATGAGGTGTACATGTACACTTGATGTACAATTAAACTAAGTATTGTCATATTTCTAGATTTATATTTAAAATTCTCTCTATCCAAGGTAACACCGTATAGTGAATACCATAGTGCCCTCAGATTATATTGGGAGGAAGAAATTTCGTCACCATTATCATTCACAACACACCCCAAAAAACCCTCTTGGAAAAACGAAATTGAATCGCTGGACAATACGGCATGTGATTATGGCAAGTTGACTGGAAAGCAGTACTAAAAGCTATGAAAAGGCTGAAAGACAAAATGGCTTTCCCTCAGATTGACGTTGGTATCGTTAATGACATTGTTATTCTCGAAAAAGGTAACTTTCGACCAGACAAACCTGGCACTGGTTCAATTGAAAGTGAAAATATGATAGAGCATCATAGTTCTCATAGAGTTAAAATTAACTTATTAGCAAGGAAAATTCAATCACTTGGAAACAAATCGACCATGAAACCATAGGAGCAATAATGGGTCACTTTTTATTATGAATGAAGTTTAGAATCAAATTCTGACTTCGCATTAGCGTTCTATTAGGGCCAGGCCAATCCTTAGGAGACCCAGGGACCGCATACGGTTCCTTGGCGTTAACTGTGGTGGCACGCAAAGTAGTTAACGGTGCCATTACAATTTATATAAAGGAATTACTTTCTGTGAACTGGAGAAATTCACTACATATCTATCTGAAATGCCTACACAATATTTTCTCTTTTCCAAGCAGCCATTATAAGCAGCTCTTATATAACTGTACTTTCAAAAGTTGATCAACTTACTAGACGACTATCTCATGAATAATCTTCTCCTGTCTTTACTTTTTAGCCTTTCAGTATTAATACGTTTATCGAGATCATTATTTTTGTGGTCATGTTATAGCGATTAGTTTTAAACATAAAAATTACTGCACCTTTAAACATATCATAAATATTTATCTCTCTCTTAAAAATATTATATGAATCTTATTTTTAAATCTCCCAATAATGTCAGCAGCATTAAATTGACAAATTAAGGACAACATTTTGTGGATCATAGGAAATGAATAAAATTTTGATTTTTAACTACTTTGATCACTAGGGTCGGCCGAGGGTAAAATTATAAATAAAGTGATCCGGCTTAATCATTATAGACGAATAAAAAACTTATTAAAAATTTTAATCAATAAATGGAGCCGATTACATAAGGAAACTACTCAAAGCCTTTTGATGACAAAAAATTATTTAACTAATTCAAAGGAAGACTTCTAAGACACACCCTATCTCTTCGAACTTATATTTATGAAGGTTAACAAAACCAGTCCTCTTTTTTTAATTTATAAAAGTAGAACGTAAAATGATACACAGAATATTGTTTATTTCATTCTTTCCTAAAGAAAATGATACGCAAAATAAAAATAAACATTGACAGCTGTTGTTTCTGGTGCCGAAACATTGCCCATACCACGAAAATTTCTACTCGTGGAATTTTTGACGCGGTATGGAACACTTTAGGGGAATAGTAACTCCTTGCGCAAAAGCTTTCTAATGTAGAAATTGGCTATGCCAAATCATTGATAGATAAAGAGTAGATATCTACCTGGAAGAAATAATAATTCATTCATTAAATTTGTATTAGTAAAGTTTTGAGCTACAAAGCTTTGAGTTACAAAATATTAAAATTGACAGGATGAAATTTAAACAAAAATGAAAAGAGAAAGTAATAAATTTTCAAACTTCTCGGGTGCAGGTTGAGGCTAGATTTCTGTAAATTGGTCTCAGGATTTCTGTGGGGATCTCAATTTTTGGCTTCTTGTTTCGAAGAACGGAAACAAGCTAGGAGCTAACGAAAACGAACATGTAAGTTTCCATGCGTTATTGCGGTTTGATTACCTTATACGAACTTTTTTCTTTATTTTTCAATTTTATTATTTTATATTTAATTTTATAATAAGTTTTTATTTTTTAAAACTCTTACCCAAGATTTTACACCCTAAAAATTACGAACTAGAAATCAATATCCTCTTATTACTCGTGCTCACGTCTTCCTTAAATTTTCTGCACAGACATTTGGTCTAAAAAAACTCGTCCTATACACAAAACACGAGTATCCACGGACAATTTAATATACCTTAGACAAAAGGAAATTATAAAAACAGAATTACTGAATTTAAAAAGACGTACCAGTCAGCGTGCGTAAATTTGATTAGGGGATGAATGACCCCAGGCTGAAATACTAAAGCTTTTTAGAAATAAGCGCCTTTGCAATGAAGATGTACTAAACTCGTTCCATTCTACGTGATCCCATTTATTTTATTGGTTTCCTTTTGACCTCATTCCGTCAACGAGGTTGCAATTTCCTTGAACAAGGCATCAAGGCGCTAAAATACGTTGCTATCTTGCAGAACACTTGGCTGGAGTGGGTATCGGCGGCATACCCCGTTTGTCCATAAGCCTAACGGCCATTTAAAAGCACGAGAAGCCGTTTGAAGGGAATGGACACATGGACGCTCCCAGTGTTTCTTCGGCGCGGTTGCTGGGGACATAGGCTGACCCAACGACGTGGACTTCCAGATTAATTGCATCCGCGAAGTGTTGGTATTCTCTTCTCTCCCATTATTATTTCACGTCCGTGAAGCGAAGAAGACCACCGAACGGAAGTAGAAACCCATTAACGTTCGCAAGAAAAATTGAAAAAGTTGGTCCCAAGTTTATTGAATCGATTCAGAATGTATTGAGAAAAAATAACCCTTTTCATAATCTTCCAGGGCTCCCGAAAATTATCCTCGGTTCGCCGAAAAGCATTTTGACCGTAATCCGCGTTGTAGTTAACGAACATACAATTGAGAAAGATAATTTTTCCTTATAAATTTCAATGAAAAAGTTCAATAGTTAAAATAAAGTTTTTTATTATATTGTAATATACCCATGCTATATGTAAAACATAAATGGAATAATTTTAAATCCGAGTGACCAACCGTGGTTTTAACTCTTTTAAAATTCACAAGGTTCCTTGGAAGCACGATTGTGGGGTTGGAATATAGGTAAGAAAAAATACTTTAGTAGTCACTGCAAGATGTATACGAAACATTTCCCATTGGATGGGTAAAGGAAGCTATTACTATTCCAATGTGTTTAAGTGATTTCTCACCGAATGGGCTGATTAGACAATCGATAGCCAAACCAGGGGTAGCACATGGATTCCAAGATGAGAATGGGGACAAGAGAGGTCAAGAGATTGGTTTAATATGTTTATTGGTTGAAGATATACTACGATGTAGGCATTTGTGAGACGAATTTACATGGAGATATCGCCAATATTCCTTCCTGGGGACGTTGGAGTTGAGAGGGTAGGAAGCAAGAATAAACAAATAATAAAAGGAATGCATTCCGGGAAGGTCAGAGAAGGTAGGGGGAACAAAGCTAAATATAGGTCAATTGCTCAAAGGAGTTCCCGTAGCCACCCGAACGTTCAAAATCAGTGCGCAATATCATTCAACTCCGAAATGAGGTCATTCGGCCAGACAAACTACTGACTTCAGGCGTGGCCAGCAAAGTTTTGAGTTTGGCATTCAAAATCATGTCCGACCAGACACGGCGAATACGATATATGTACGATGCTTGTTAACACACACGTTGAATATGGGTATAGAGTCTGTGAAACAAGAATATTCCCACCAACAAATGTAATACCGATGATACGTTGGCGATATACTTTGCCACATACTGAAACTCCATGACTGGGCACCTCCAAACAAATTGGGAATTGTTGTTCACAAACAAGTTGGGAATTTCTCTATTATAATTATTATAAAATGTTTGAATAAAGACGCGAAAAATGATTTCCTTAAACCGTGATGACCTTAAACCGATGTAATTAAAATAAAAAAAATAAAGAAGAGAAATGTAATATTGCTTAAGTGTTATCCGAGTCTATGATCTTCCTATAAATGTATTTTGTAATCCGTTTTCTGATACATTCCTAGTTTAGTAGTAACCCTGTTGATACAATCCTTTGAAGATTCAGTTTTAACTTCGTAATAAAATTAACTGTGAGAATTATAAGTTGTAATTTTAACACGTATATACTGATAAAAGTAGAAAAAGCAAGCAGAATGTAATGGTATGACAGAATTTAATGTAACAGGTTTTCCCGGTGAGAGGCCCACATTTCTGAAATAAAAAAAGTTTTTTATGGCCATTTTATAGGTTCAGAATTGTTGAATCTTTTTAATATTTAGAGTAGGATACGCTCGTTTGGAATTTTCCGCGACGGAAATTTTGTGATATATCCCTGGTTTCTCGCGTTTGGACCTGAAGTCACCACCTGAAACGCCGGCGAAAATATAGTCGTCACTAGCCAATAAGCGCGCAGTAAACCCAAAAAAAACGTAGAGTGAACCAGTATGATACGTTTTTTACTTCACATATAAATATAAATAGATACAATGCAAAAAACCTATTAATAATAATCATAATATGCACAATTTTCTATGAAGATAATTTCCATTTTCCCTTCGAAATTAATGGATATTAAATCGCATGGAAGGAAACCATGAGAAGAATAATATTGATACAATAGCATGTACAAAATGGAACCAAAGTTGTGCGTCATATTACGGTACATAAAAATAATACAATACACTACTTCTTTGATTAGGAAGTCTTTTGGAAGGAAATGGACAGAGATGTTGTGCTATTAAGATAACTATAATAAGAGGTATAAGTTAGTGAGTTGGTTGCTAAGAAAAGAGGAACTGATGGTAATTGTTCCCTGATTATAGTTACAATATGTCTACTAAAATATACAAAAGAAATAGTTTGTCAAAGATAATGCACAGAAAGAGCCGAAAGGTTGATATGAAGCTCGATATAATGCTACCGTATTCTATTAAGTTCGTTTATGGCAATCAACCCCAAATTAGATCAGGCAGATAAGGGTAGAGCATACTACACTGGACACAATGAGAAATGTTGATATTATATATACGGTATCTCTATTCAACACGAAGCTCCTGTTACTTCCGTGTGGCTTCCACCATTCATTATTGGAACCCGAAATAAGAAAAGGTTGCGTTTTTCCTTGAGTTTGGAACGGCATAATCCGATTTCGAATCCTCAGGTTATGAGCTTATATACAAAAAATCCAAATATGAAACGTCATTTCTAACTTAATGGGCTATTCATAAACAAAGTTATATTTTTTTAACTTTTAATAAAATATTATTCAAGAAAATGGGCATAACTTCTGTAGGGATGTCTTGTGCTAAAATGGTTTGATTTCCTTAATGTTTCTGGTTGGGCTAGCACTCGATAATCTCTATCCGGCAACTAAATGCTCATAAATGACTCATGTACCACCGAAACCAAAATAAACTGTAAAGAGACATTGGTTTTGGTTCCACATCCTCACCCTGCTTTAATTCTTCACATGAATCCCGATTGGTGACTAGGAGAGAATACAAAAATTTTTTTTCAATGGCGGTACTATCTATAATTGCAAAAGGGGAATTCGGCTAAAGGTAAAAATATAACCGAAATTATTACTATCGGAGATAGAATGAGACTATGATGACCTATGCCTTCGAAAATTCGTAATAATATAAAGTAAAATAACTGATGTTCCCTTAAAAAGATCATAAGCATGCTGCCATTTGTACTTAAAGTCATTTTCACTATTTTCTATGTTCGTGGTAAGTTGATAAGTGATCGTAAAGACAATTGAGGCCATTACTTGTGCAGTAATATAGATGAGGATATACAGGGTCTGTCGAAAAAGTATCGAGAAAAATTTTTTTTAGGCAATTTATTGCCAATAAACGTACAAACACTTAATATTCTTAAAAATACGTCCCTTGGGTGTCAATACACTTTTTGTAGCCTTTCTACCATTCTTGGAAGGCACCCTGGAAGGCAGAAGGCGGAACCCCTTTACGGCACTGCGTCTAAGCAGTTATCACCCCATACAACGTCTCCAAATGGCGTCCCTGTAGGCTTCGTATGATGCGGCGGAACAAAAAGAAACCCGGTGGTGATAGGTCTGGACTGAACGGTGGTTGCGGCAGTGTCGCCACGCCTTGCTTAGCGAGGAACTCATGGACGAGGAGAGCTGAATGTGAGGAGGCATTGTCGTGGAGGGGACACTTTTGGTACCATTTTGGCACAAATCTTCCGCATTTGCAAATCGCCAGACAAAATGCGGTGACTGTTTCTTTGTGATGTTGCACTTCTCCGCTATTAAGCGGACACTGGGATGACGATCAGACTGTAACACTTCCCTCACTTTCGTGACGTTGTCATCAGTTTTGGCAGCTGACGGTCGTCCAACGCGCACATCGTCTTCAATTGTTTCCCGTACGTTTTGGAATTGTTTGTGCCACTCGTAAACTCTTGCCGGTGACAGGGCTTCATCTCCGAAGGCTTCCCGAATCATGGCCAGGGTCTCGATACCGGTTTTTTTCAGCCGAACGCAGAATTTGATGGCTGCCCGCTGCTCCAGCAAACGTTACATCTTGATTTCCGACGCGACGACAAGACACACTTTGCGCGTATCACTGTACTAGCCCTACTGTTGCTCGGAGAGGACTGAGCAGCGGCTCGTTTGGTAGCTGCGTCTCCCCCCTACCATCCCCAACAGTCGGTGCATCCCCGCTCCCAATTTTAACGCAGTCAGGAATTTTTTTCTCGATACTTGTGCGACAGACCCTGTAGAATAACTGAACAGACAGAATAGGCCAAATATACTGTAGAACTCCTAAGTTTTTGTTTCTATCTCCTCAAATTGTTAACTGTTAATCTAATACCACGAATTTTTTTAAACGAATTTAAATGAATAGGGCGAGGTAAAAAAAAACTGACAGATACACAAGATTTTGATAACAATATACAGAAAGAAGTTTCAGGCTTGAATTGGTTGAATAATTTGAATACTGCTTCTACTAGCACTGAAGGAGCAGACCAAAATGGATATTATAAAACATCATATTAAATTTTACCAGTCCTGACTATGCGATAAGGAGAAACCATGATATTTACTATTATTGATTGGTTTATTTTGCAATTTTAATGCTCTCCCTATTTTCTGTTCTTCGCTGGTATTAACTTCTGGTGGAAATTAATAATAATGTAGTAAATGAATATTTTATTTTATTGACTTACTTGTGTCTTAATAAATAATGAAGTTCTTTTTCATTCTTAGGCAAAGAGTCTCTTAAATTTCACACTGTAATCTGAAAAATAGAACTGTTTTCGCCAATTCATTTTATTTAATATCAATTCGTATTACTATATAAAAATATTATATCTAAATCATCATCATCAGTACTTCAGAAGATTGTTGACTGCAACCCTCCCTTTCCAATCTAGTGCTAGCTCTCTCTTACACCCATTGGTAGGTCTTCCTTCTAACAGCCCTGATAATTTTCCGAATATATTTGTCCCTCGGTCTTCCCCACGGGACATTCACTTCTATTTTTCGTTCTATTATACTCTTCACAAACCCATTATGCAACAGGGTGTGTCAGATTCAACTTATTCTTCTGTTCCTTATGGTGCTCCACATTGACTTCCTCCGCTCTTATGTACACTTCCTCGTTCCTAACTCTGTCCGTCCACTTGATTTTCCGAATTCTCCTCCAACACCATCTTTCGAAGAATTATATTCTTCTTTGTTCTGTCTAAATACTGAATAATATTCTGTGGCATGCATATTAACATATTAGTTTTCAATTCCTAGCACCCCTATCTGCCATTAGTTTAAAAATATCCTTTCTAGTTTTTTACTGTTATCCACAATAAAATAATGTATAAAATACATTATATAACGTGATTTCACCATTTATCATCATATATTTCATCATATATGGTGAAATTATTATATTATTATTATATTTCTCTTTAAGTGACACAGAATATATTTTAAATGAAATAAAAGAATTTAGTGAAGTTAGAAAAAGAAGCTCATTCGTCTCAGTAGAATAAATCAGGTCAGGTGAATATTATTATAAACTCGCCACCTATAAATGGACATGGTGTGAACCATAAATTATGAATGAAATTGCGGCATCATGTCCAACGCTGTTTTACAGAAGAGAATGGAAAATTCGCAGCCCTACAGGGTCAAACTTGGGGGGGGGGGAGGGGGATGCGAAATAAATCGGAGGACCACGGCGGGAGGTCAAGAGATCGGAAGAGCA
>WURS02047418.1:0-11075 GCA_011762765.2 Rhinocypha anisoptera | reverse complement strand
GAACATCAGGATTTTCCCTTCCTCGAGGCTAGGACCACGTTGGCCTTTCCTAGTCCCTCTGGTACTTTTAGAGAGGACATCTACTATACCACTACCTTATTCTTCAGTAGAGAAAAACATGTTCCAAAACCTGTGTTATTTGACGTCAATAACTCGCCATATTGTATTGAATTTTTTTTAAATGTGCTACCTCTCTCATGGTTTTTTCACGAAGCTTTACGCTACAATATTATACCCAGTGCTATTGCGACAGGCCCAAGCCTAATGGCTTTGTATCTTCAGCTTGCATGAAAGGAGTTTACGATAAATTCACGAATAAAGACACCGATTCCAAATGCACTTTGTTTATCTTTAAAATGTTAGTTAATCTTTAAAGTGCTTTTTGGACAAAATCATTTTCAAAGGCTGCCACAAATTTTTCTGCTTTCTTTCATCGTATAGCATAAAGATTCCCAATGTTTTCCTTGAATGACGGAGGTTCTCTTCGGAAGATACATTCGGGTACGCTTTTGAGCAGGTATTAGAAAATTTTTTAAATGCGGCAAGAGTTTATTTTCGTCCGTGCAGAAAATATATCGTAAAATTAATAAAATATTATTTATATATCGTTATATTCGAAATCGAACTATATCGTTATAAAGGTATATTGTTATATCGTTATAATCGAAAATATCTCGTTATATTAAAAAAATTATATTAATAAAATATAATTATATCGTCTCTGTAAAAAATAAGGTATACTATTATTTATTTAAACATTTATCAATTCACAGTCCCTTCCGGCAAATAGCGTAACAAAATATCAATTTCATCTTGATTTATAACGTCTTGGAATGGGTGAAAATAGAATCAGCAGTAGAAAACGCATATTTTTGATGCTTATCTGTATAGAATGCTAAACCCAAGCTGAGTGATTTTTCGGGTACCACATCTTCGTGGAAAACCACAGGCGGCATTGGGAAATGAACTGGCCCCTCCACCCTGATGTGTGAATTTCCACACGCCGTGGGCTTAGTACTAGGTGAGCTCTACCCTCACTTAACATACCAACCTTCGGGTTGCTCACTGTGGTGGTATATTCAGTGTGTACAATAACTGGTGTAGAATCACTTACAGGGTCATTTTCGATTACGTCCTTTGCAGTGGTGAGGTAAATTTTAGTTCTTGAAACAGGCTCGATGGTACCCGTCTGTCTAACATAGTCTACTTGACATTCATAAAGTAATTGGTACGTGTCACTTTTGTATAATTTAGGAATTTTATCCGTAGTGATTTCTAGATTTGATTTATTGTAGAGGGCTAAGTTAAAAACTCTTTGGGTCATTTTCTGATGATTTTTGGTGAAATATTTCCTAGATAAATCATTAGGCTCCATTTTGCAGTGGGAACTTTTGATCGATGGGCACCATAAAATTTTTAATATGTATATTTTTTATTTATCAAAGTAAATTTTGTTGATTGAGCTGGATTGATAACCATTGTTCGCAGTATTTTTTTAATTATATCGAGTTAACGTTTCAAATTCAATGCTGACGAGGGAACGTTAACTAGAAATAATCGTAACTAATCATAAATAATTAATAATAAGGCGCAAAAGTCATAAAAAGAAAGCTGGTAATTTCTGTTGGGAACGTTGACTTGAATAATCTGGTACACGGATAAGTCCTTTCTGTAAACCGCAAATTCAACTTTCTTGTGGTTCGCTCTCGAAATGGTTAGATCTAGAAAGTTAAGGGTAACGCTCTCCTCTTTTTTTGCGTGCCAACTTGAGGTGACGATTTAAGGAGTTTAAATGAGTCAGGAAACTATCAACTAGAACTTAGAACCTAACTCTTAGGACCTGCCCACACTCAAAAAATACCATCAACGTAACGATAACAACATGGAATATTTTAATTGGTAAATGCGCCGAGAAGAGTTCATTTTTAAAATTGGTTCAAATAAAATGTTGCCAATAGGTGAACTAGATGGCTAAACCATTGGATTCTACGAATATTTTCCCTTGAAATGGAAAATGGTTTTGAGAAAGGCAAGTATTCAGCCTTTACACATTTACGGCACAAGGGTGGAGAGAACAGACTTACGAATGAGGAGATTTTCCGCTGACAGAAGAGCTTCCATGGAACATCGGTAAAGAGTTTACACACATCTAAAAACATCGACATCCAACTATCAGGAAATGGCACTTTCGACATTCGATTGACAAAAATAAAAGGAATTAAGGAGGACGCTATATATGTCTCGGTAATCGTGAAGTAATGGAAAAGGAAGAGTAGCGCCACGATGCGTACCTAGTCGTTTAAAAAATTACGTGACTAAGATCAGTCACTAATTGCCGATATAGGAGCGTTCTTCTACGGTCCGATGATTTTATACGAGTTAACCAAAGACAGACAAGCAGCTGAGGGTCTTATACGAATTATCGTTTTCATGACGGTAAGGAAATGCAGAGAAATGATAGTGATTTTTTTTCAATCGATGAGTTTACAACCTTTAAAGGGAATTCCGCTCCCTTCACGGATTCCAAGCCACTGATGGCCCACTGCCAAATTAATGCGTGAGAAAATATTCACATTTAATTCCCAGAATCATTCCGTTTAACGTTTGCCCACCGAATAAAATAAACTCAAATTTCTGGAAAATGGAATTATCACAATTATTTGTCGCGCGATAATGATGCTATTATCAACAAAATGCGGGATCAGTATAATAAACGTATGTATAAATGGTTGAAAAATCCATTTATGTACTTTCCGGAGAAAAGAAGTTACGCATGTGTTCGTATAAGTTTTCGGGGTCTCCATAGAAAGAAAAAATTGGATAACTTACGAAATAAGCCTATAACTAAAGATCACTTTGTTACCACATTGAAAAGCATTATCAAGTATAAATAATTAATTAAATATACTCTATTTTCTCAGAAAAGGAATAACGTACTTAGTATTATTCCACTAAGATTTTTAATCTGGTACGACTAGGTAACTGAAGATGACACCGAAGAGTTGAAACTAGTCGTACCAGATTAAAAATCGTAGTGGAAAAATACGGAGTACGTTATTCCTTTTCTCAGAAATGGATTTCCACATAGTTATGTCTGAAAATATAGACTCTATTTTCTCGTCTATTCGAATGATTCTAGTTCATTATATCTTCTTCTTTCCCTGTAAGCTCTATCAAATTTTAGGCGGCTCGCCTCTTCCCCTTATCCCTCCCCAGCTTGGAAGCTTACGACGCTCCCGGTGGCATGTATACGAGTCATAATTTCAGTCCTAAATAAATAAAAACTCGAGTAATTAGGATTCACCATCATTTCCAGGTTATTTTACCTTTTATAGCCAAATATTTTTTCTTACTTCGGCACGTACACAAAGGTGGTTTTTGCTCATTTCCCTGTATATGAGTATTTTCCGGTTGGCGTGTTTCTCTTAATGAATATGTATTTTTTTCCCATGTCCATTCATGTTTCGTGAAGGGGAAAAAATTAGAATTTTTATCTCTACGAGAATCTACGATCGACGGTAATTATAATGCGCGTGCCGATCGGGGTAGCGTGCTCACAGGCTAACCCAAAGGTCGCGGGTTCGAATCCCGCCCAAGGCATGGGTGTTGTGTTTGTCCAGATGGGTTTTTTCTATGATTTGAATAGGCGCGAAATGATCATAGCTGTCGAAGAATCATATAAACAAAAATACTACTATTATAATGCACGCATAGGGTGTACATCTGAGAAAGAATTTATCGTACCTATCGACAAAAATATGAGTATACGGTGTTCACTAAAAATCACTCTTATATAATACCAAGTCTCACAACAAATTAGAATGTAAAATAAGAAACGCGATACCGCCAACGGGCCCGCACTAAGTGGAAAAGGCAGACGGACAGGCATTTATAGTAACAAAATAAGGAAATGACTGCCGAAAAGACAGGTTTCAAGGAAGAACAGGTTCAGCGAGAAATCCACAACAGGAGCATAGGAGGGGGAGAGTTACGTCTTCCTTCCCAGGATACTTTTTCTTTCGCGGTTGACACCCTACCACACACCCCCCGGTAGCAAGGTATTCCTTGCATTTGTATGGACTCCACGATCGTGGGATCAGAGTAGCTTAATACTCGATTCAAGTAATAGAGCGGTCTCAAAATCGATCACCCTAGACGAAATTTTTGACCTTAGACATCAGCTTAACAGGGTTTCTCCGGCTATCGTAATTCGCTTCCGGATTCCCTCTTATTTCAACACCACCAGCACGGAATTGTATGGGTGTCCTGCTTTCCATTCCTGGCCTAGTAAACTCCTGAACCCCAACTTAATGTTTACTTTTCCCATAATTGTAAGAGCATATAAGTATATATTGCAAGAAGTGCCTTTAGAATTGAAGAGTTCTGAATGAACTGAAGTAATACACTTTACAATCCTTATGAGCATTAGAGTTCGAGGGCTTATTTCGCAGCCTTTGGAAACTTTATGGGCGCTCATCAGTACAATAGGATGATGCTAAAAAATTAGAAAATCAGTTTTTTTGACATCAGTAATTCAATGAAATTCTCAGAGAAATGATGTGAGAAATAGTTTATACTAGAAATTACGAGAATTGCTAATGACTCTAAACTATAAATATCTCCTCCTTGGGAAATGAGGGACTAGATAGATCCAATATTGACGCTCAGAGTTTTGGAATTTTCTAACCAGGAAGCCAAAGCTTTCGTCAGTATGATGAGCGGTATTTTGAGGACTATAGAATGTTTTTGGTTTTTACGAGATCCATTGTTTCAAAATTTATTTTTCTATTTTGAAAAAATATTAAATAAAAATAAATTACCTTATTTCATCACAGATCAATTAAAACAAAAGAGAAATACCACAAAAACAGGACTTTATAGTAGATATTTTTTCAGTACTTCATTAAACTTCAAGTCTAGCTCTGTGGAAACCGGAATAAATTATAAAGCACTTCGTAAATTCGTCTAGAGGTGTATTTTTAAGGAAAATTAAATTAAATTAGGATGCCGTGGAGGCCAAGTAGGTAGAGTGCTTGGTTACTAAGCAATGGACCCGGTGACGACTCCGGATACTAAAGCCGAGTGATTTTATTGATACCACATCTTCGTGGGAAACCCTTGGCGGCAATGGAAAAGGTATTGGTCCCCTTTATTACCCTGATGGGGGACATGTGAATTCCCACACACCTTTGGGCTTAGTACTGGTTTAGCTCTGTACTCATCTATCAAACGGACCGATATATTGGAGTTGAAGATCCGTGGTGATTTTTACTGAAAATCCGGATGTAAGTAGGGGAATCAAAGTAGAAAGGTCGCATGCACCATGGATGATTAAAATAAGAAAAAATTAACTATTGCACCACTTATTGATTTAAAAAATAAACGATATAAGCGGCCAGTTTTTCTCATGCCGTGATATACGTACCTAATTAGCTTTTAGTAACATATATCAGTTATCGGCGAAATTAAAAGCGATAGAAATCCAATGCCAATACCCGCCTTTAGTAAATTTGTGGTACAGATATTGCAAATCATTTACGTATGAATGCATTACACAAATCAATTTGATGAAAGGAAATTACATTTTGGCCCATAGGTCTTTATAAAGTCTACCGTGGGCGTCCCTTAAAGAATTACTACAATATTAATGACTTGTGAAAACTAATGGGCAGTCTCATGCAGTTGACAGTAAGTAATTTATAGTGATCGCTTCTGTGAGTAAATATACTCATCAATTCTCCCTTTAAAATAAATCTTAATGTTCTCGACGATCCAACATAAAAACGCAATGCTCAGCCCGAGGGTCGGTTTGTTACCCCAATGGAAAGCCTCCTAGAAGTAAAGCTCCCTCTATCCCTGTGGCGTCTGAAATTGACATATTAGTTCCAGGAACTAGATATGTACCTTTATACGATGATCTAAAAAACCAGAAAATCTCCTAGATTGAGTTTAGTCGTACGTGTTCGGAGTTGACACAGGGATTTGGATCTGGGACCACAGCGGGCTATCCATGAGTTCCACCCTCTTAGCTCCTTATCTTTGGTCTATCTTCCCGGCTTTTCCCATTTGCAACTTCCTTTCAAAGGCCTTTACTAAACTATCATCCCTGAATTTTTGCATTACTATCATCCCTTTGCTTTTCGTCATCCTCTTGTGAGGGTAACTCATAAGCTTTTTTCATCGGCTTTTTAGTTCTTCTTCATTGGTTATTAGATAGATATACCCTTTTATTTTTCAATGTTCTTCTCTAACACCACATTTATATTGATTCCACTATTCTATTATTGAAGCTGCTATTGTCCACGCATCACTTATGCATAAATGTATAGGCTTCCTATATATGCCTTTTTGAGGCTCTTCCTTATGTTCTTATGTTCAGGCTTTTTTAATTCGCAGCGAGTAGTGGTCTCTTTCGGAAGAATGCCATCTCTGTTGGAGATATTCTGATAGTTATTTCCTTCTAGCTCGATCTTAATATTGACAAAACTCTTCTATCTACCTTAGTATAGTACATTCCGAAATTTCTTAGCATATGTAGCATGATATTCCATGTTGTCAGGAGCATTTTCCAGGCCTTTTCCTAATCTCTTCTCCCTCAGATAAAAGATAATTTCTCTTGTTCTTCTGCTTTTATAAAGTCCAAACTGATCCTCATTTAATGTTCTTCTGCTTTCTCCTTTTCTGTTTTCCTGATCCATATTTTCCCACTGATTTTTCTTCCTCTATTTCTTTGACAATTGCTTTACAAAATCCCGGGGAAATTCTTCTCCTTTTGTACTTTTTATCACCGCCGAAATATCATCATAAACATGTTGTTATCATCATAGTATGTCATGAGTATGTAAACTGGTTCCCCTACAGCATCTCTTAGGTTTGTTACTTACTATCTTCCCCATTATGCTCTTTCCATTATATTGCAGGCTATTTCCTCTCATTGCTGCATTTTTCCACAGCATAATGCCTGGCTAAATAAACTGCTGCCAAATATCTATTAATGCATTCTGTAAAAATCCTCCTTTAGCTATCATTCCAAAAAATCTCCTCCTCCTGTCAACTTACCTCACTGGTCCCCAAGACATATAATATCAATCTATGCATATTTACCTCTAAGTTCTCTAGCCTACCTGATATTCCATATTCCTGTCTTAAATTTTTGCCACATATTTCTGATGTAGGTACTCTCTCATGAAGACCCCACCCAAAGATCCAAATGGGGACTTTTTTACTTCCATAATATTTTACTCAAGGACTTGATTTTCTCCATGATGTAACTATTTTTTTTCAATTGCATCAAGCTACTGCTCATTGATAGAATGATGCAATGCTGGCCTGTTATCTTCCATATCGCACATCTTCTATTAAATAGTAACTACTTATTACCATAGCTGAATTAAGTGATGCTGTACACTGTGGTCTCCAACTTCACTAACAAGGTGAGCTGCTCTCCTCTGGGTGACTGGTCGCTTATTGTTTAGTGCCAAACTGTCAGCAAGTCACTGCACCTCATAATTTTTTTTTTGGATTTCTGGCTATCTCACTCAAGGGTAATCCCTTGCATCCTCTGACCACCATCAGTTATATTTTCACAACTGATTATTCATCGACCATATTCACTTATTTTGCGGAAGCACCAGGATCAAAGGTATCCCACCAAATAGTTTTGTGTGGTGATGGTGAATCACTTTCACACTTAACCCCTCAGCTGCGGGAGCCTTTAGTTTCTTTGCGACAGATGTGTGCAGGAGAAAGGTAGCTGCAGCACTCTTCCCTTCTATTTCTGACAAAGGTTTATCAGGTGGCAGACCCGGGACAACCCTTATTGACTGAGTAGCCATTTCCTCCAAGGGAATAGTGGAGATACGATTGATTATAGTCAAAATATTTCATGCAGGAATATATCAAAAAATGAATTTCATATTTATTTTCCTTGATAATTTCTAATTAATGTGATAACAAACAATAGATAAATGCTTTCATTTATAAGGAGCATTCTACTTAAACTCTGTGACAGCTAAGGGAAATGACAAGGGTGGGCCAGAAAACAATTTCCCAATTCTCGGCAGATGGAATTTGTCAAACTTGCTCAAGGGTCGTGAACCATCATTAATGGCACTTCAAAGGGGAGCCCTATTCCAGAACAATAGGAAAGTGTGACCGTTCGAACCTTTTGGAAAGGACAGGCCATAAAATTTGGAGAGGGTCTAGGGAGTGTACGAAGGTGGCTGTCATACATAGATGAACATATTCTCTGCAGTTGCACGCCAAATGTTGATCAACGTATTCCGCAGCCTAGGGGTTAAGTGGAAGGTTTTTTGCTAAAATCCAGCTGGCCTGATTAAATCTTTGGAGTGTTAGAGGAAGTGATCATTAGATATAAATTACCATGTTAATATAATATTTTTCTCTTTCATTATTATTGTAGAAGATTAATTCCATGAATCACTGCATTACAGGAGGGATTCCAGCTCGCCATGTTTTGTGTTTACTCCTTTTCTTTGGATTTGCCCTGGCCTTTACCATGAGAATAAATTTAAGCATAGCCATTGTGGCAATGGTAAAGGAACAGCCACATCAGAGTGAATATAACAATACGGGTAATAGTTGCAATGGAATTGACAATGAATCGGTCAATGGAACCACAAAAAAGGTTTGTTATTGCATATAAATAGCTATCATTGATTTACCAAATATCTAGTTTGATAAATTAACTTTATTTAAAATCTAAAAAAAGTCCATAGCTTTATAGCTACTGCTGTGACAAAGTTTATATTACTTATATCATGCACGTACCTGATATAAACAATGACCATAAGCCAGTATCACCCTTCATTTGAAGATGTAGTATGTATGGTTGGTTAATCCAAGCAAATGGTGAAGATATCATTCCTTTGGTCTTAGTCTCTGAAAAAAAAATTGGAGACTATACTCCAATTTGTCAAAATTAAAAGTATATTTGAAACATGAGAAGGCATTCACCAAGCAGGCACTATTCTACACACAAATAACTTCCAAACAATTAGACTTCATATATCAATGACCTTGAAGATTGTAGATCCTCTCAATAACTTCTTGCCAAAAATGCCCATTTAAAAGTAATATACATATTTGATTTCAGAGAATAATGCTAATAACTGATTTCATTTGATAGTTGAAGATACCATGAGATTGTATATCTCACATTGAAGCATTAAATGGACCAAAATATTATTTTCTCATTTAAAACTGCATGTTTAACACTTATTGGTCACATCAAATGTCATGGGCTCTAAATTCAATTATTCACAATTAATAATAATTATACTATTGTATGCATTTTAATCACAACATGCTCTCCATTCAATGGGATGGTAAATGGAGAATCATTTTGCACTCCTTACCAAGAAACATTTCATGCCAATTCCAGGTCCTCTTCATTATCTTCTCCAAAATACTTCATATATGATACACCGCATTCAAAAGTGATGACCATGATATATTAATTTGAATCATCACTTTTGTAAAACAATTGACATTATCAATTAATACAATGCCAACCTCCATTACCTGGAAAATGCAAAATATGTCAGGGCTTTTTGATGAATTTATGAGTGATCACATAGAAATTAATATAAAATCTAATATCACTGTGAATAGCTTTGCTAATAAAACTGATATTATCAATAGGATGAAGCCATTTTTAAAGTATTGACTACCAACATGATAAGCAATCAGTTATCAAACTAAGGAAAATCAATTATTGTAAGTTTTATTTTTTTAGAAAGGCTACTGGTCGATAGTTCAATTGACTAGCATTCTAAGGGTTAAGATTAAAAAAATATTATTTTTCTCTAGCTTAGTATTGATGGTGAATTTGACTGGAATGAAATGCAGCAAGGAATAGTGTTTGGCTCCTTCTTTTGGGGATATCTACTCTCACAAGTTCCTGGAGGACGCCTAGCTGAAACAATTGGGATTAAAAAAGTATTTGGTGCAGCTATCATCTCTAATGGAATTCTTTGTATTTTACTACCCTTGTTAGCAAACATTCATTGGTCCTTCATACTGATAATTCGGGCCATTCAAGGACTTGGGCAGGTTGGTAGAATATTACTAGTACATAATTTGGTCGTGTTTTATATTGTTGCCACCTTGTCTAAATCTCATTCAATTTTTTAAGGGAGTACTGTTCCCAGCTTTGAATGCAGCAGTTGGGCTATGGATACCACTAGAAGAAAGAGATCGTTTTATCTCCTTTGCTGTACAAGGTTTGTGTCTCAAAGATTAAGATTATTAATATGTTCAGCAACAAAGTTTAATATCCAATTCATGGCCATCCTGCCAAATCATTTTTAATTGACATGGTTTTGGAAATTTGTTGAAGTTTTTTATGCTAGAACATTTGTGTAAAAAGCAAAAAATGTAAACTTATGTTAAAGTCAACTCAATTCAGCTTGCAGACCAAAAAAAAACTGTAAAACACAATTATAGGGAAATGACAATTCGAGGAATGAAATAATGGTTTGATATCCTGGTCCTATTTGTCACACCTTGTACAAAAAGAATTAAGTGGGCCCCCACTTTGTGATCTTAATTCATTCTACAGGACCAATAATAATGAGAAAATAGAAATGAGTACCTGATGTTACATTGATTACCAATAATATATTGTTGATTATCTATGTATTCATTGATAGAGGTGTGTAAATATGTACATATTGCATATTTGGTTACAACTGAGGAAAAATCAGTCAGCTGTTAAGTAATATAATTTTTACTGAATAATTAATTACTAATACATAAAATACTCATAATGTGTTTTCAATCATTGAGTGACCAATGGTCTTCTTGATAAAGTATATCATATCATATTGTGAATTTATCCTATTGCCAGCAAGGTCTATTTTCTAAGCAAAGGTCTATTGTATTATCGAGTATAGACCTGATATGAGTAAACCTCCATTCATTTTAAAATGTCAAGTAACAAGTACCTTTTCATTACGTGACATTCCCACATAGCACGGTTACATCTCAGAGATGTCTCAGATATGTAACATATATCTCATGATATGTCTCAGAGACATTCCGTATCCTCTATG